>JANHZU010004197.1:59131-85107 GCA_032468055.1 Acrochordus granulatus | reverse complement strand
ACCCAGCAGTTCGAAAGCATGTGAAAATGCAAGTAGATTAATGGGGACCTCCTTCAGAGGGAAAATTGCTGGCTGGCGAATCAATGGAGGAGCGACTCGGCGTGATGGAACACCGAAGTTGGCGCAAAAAAACTTGCCCATCCCGGGGGTGGAACAGGAGTCTTGGAGGATGCCCCGGAAATGAACATCGCCGGCCAGCTGAGGGGGGCGGGGTAAAATGAAGAAAAATGGATAATCACTAACCTATGTAAGCCGCCAAGAGTCTTGGGAAATTGGCAGCATAGAAATATGATTAATAAATAAATAAAAACAAATAATTGTTTTCCCTTGTCAAATACTTTTGTGAGTTTGGAAATTCTGACATCCTTCTTTGGCCACCTAAAAAAGACAGAGAACTGATCAGAATAGACTGTGATTCTGAGAAAGACTGAAGGCAAAAGGAGAAGAGGACGGCAGAGGATGAGATAATTAGATAGAATCACTGAGGCAATGAATATGAACTGAGCAGGCCCTGGGAGATAGTGGACGACAGGGAGGCTCTGCATCTTGTGGTCCATGGGTTGCAAAGAGTCAGAAACAACTTGAGTCAGAAACAAAGAGTCAGAAGAGTCATGGGTTACAAAGAGTCAGAAACAACTTGAGTCAGAAACAACTTGAGACCAAACAACAACAGCAATCCTTACTCAAGTAGAAGGTTATTCAGTTTTCTTCTGAATGGAAGATATGTCCATTCCCCATCACTTTAGATCACTAGTTTTTGGGCAAAGCTGGTTGCTTGACCTGGAGGGTTCAGGTCAAGTCCTAATGACTTTACATGAATCACAAGGCATTATACTGATGATGTAGTTTCTGTAATGTTCATCACTTGTGCATTGAGGTCATGAGACATGTCCCATGAGGCAAGATAAGAGTGGGTCTCTGGGGCTACAAAACAAACTCAACCTAAAATAGATACGACAATATATAATTTCATCTGAAGCTACTAGCCTAGGGTGTAGCTGATAGAGAAATCTCTGGCAGAATGGTAGCTTATGGGGAAGGATTTAATGTTTGCCTCTTAACCATGATCTTACTCAAATTTCCCTTCAAGCTAATGTTGATTTCCAGAAGCTTTCATTAAAAGCAAAACAAATCCCCACTAAATGAGAATGTCATTATACAATAAAAATATCAGTTTGAAATTTAAAGCTTTACACAGATGTTCATACATACATGCATACTAATACAACATGCAACTTTTGTCCCCAGAAAATATATTTTCAGTCAAGACTGTTTTGAATTCCATGAATATTTTCACTATTCCTCTTTAACAGATCGTGCTTTCAGTGAAAATATATATTTATAATTTTGTGTATTTTCCCTGTCCTTGATAAATTCTGCTCAAATATTTTTTAGTGGCTTAAAAATAAAAACACAACCAGACACCACTATGGTGAGTCGATTAAAAACCTTTCTGAAAAAAAAAAACTTGAAAACGAGACAGTCTGAATTCCATTTCTTTCTTTCTATTCCTCTGTAAAGTAACCTATTTCAACAGGGACGGTTCAGTTTTCTAAAAGAGAGAGGAGTTTTTGAAACAACCAAATTATGTTGTTTTCTCCCCCATGTCAAAGGATATCTTGCACACTCTTTCCTCTCTCAGATCAGAGATTATATACGGACGGATGCCTCTAAGAAATCCCATATTGTGTACACACATGAGTACACATGCAAACATCAGATTTCACCATTACAAAATGGGAAAAAGGTATGCCCGTATCAGATCAATATAAGCTACAAAAGCCCAGCTCAACATTCCTCATGAATCTCTGAACACTTGAGTGATGGCTGGATGATGCTACAAACACATTTTTACGTAAGTCACTCGAGTCAAAATGCCCTGTGCCACACAATATGGCTAAACTGACAAAGGTTTCATGATGCCCTTTTCCACACTATTGTTGAATGGTTACTTAGATCGCGGCAAACATCTTCCGGGTTTATATTAACGCAAGTAAAAGGCTTCAATTCCTCATCTATGTTGTATGTAACGCCATTAATAAATTCTGTATTATATATTAAGAAATCCGACAGTACGGTTTAGATGCTGTGCAAATATGGCAGTTTTCCATTCTGTGTTTGTATTCATAATTCATGCCAAAAATGCACAGCAGTTTGTATTTTGGCTTAGTACGTGGCCTGAGTCCAACTACTGTGGTTTGTGGTTTATCTTGTAGGAGTTTATTCAACAAATTACAATTAAGCAAGCTATTTTACATTTGTGACATTGGGCACTGGATAGAAACGGGGAGACCAGGATTTCTAATCCTGCCTTAGGCGTGGAAGCTAGCCGGATCGTTTTCTTTCAGTACTAGGAACAAGACAAGGGAAACCACTTCCGAAAATGCTGCTATGAAAATGGTCATAGTCACCAGGAGTCAAGAGTGACTGGAACACAAGGCTCTCAGGGAAGGAAGCAATTGCAAACCACTTCTGAAAAAACTTGCCAAGAAAGTTGTCGGGAATTGTTCAGGTATTTGTCAGGACTCAAAAACTGGCTTCACATACTCTGATGCTCAATGGCATAAAAGGGATTTTCTTATTTTAACAATGTAAGAATCCTGTTGGTCGCATAGATTTCTGCCAACTGAAGCTATCGTTCCTGACTTAAAGGAGTCCCTGAAGTTTTTCTCCACTAGACATGCAGCTACAGGGGGCAGTGTTCATCTCCGTTGATTTGTCTGAAAAAAAAATTGGAAATCTAATCAAAAGAGAATGAATTTTTATAGTTTTATTTTAATGGTACTCTGCTTTCAGGCTAAGAATAGCCAATTTCACAATGATAAATGCACGTTGTCATAATCTCTCACTTCTCCCTGCATCCTGGTGCCCTCACAGCATTGTCTCGTGTAGAACAGGACTGCAATCACGAAGTTCAAAATTAATAGCCGTGAGATCTCAAGCATTCATAAGCATGTGTTTTTATCACTTCTGTGCAGCGTAGACTGGATGGTCTTGTTATTTATTATTTGTGACAGTCAACACTTCCCACTCCATTTGTGCTGGGTACGAAAGCACACATGTTCCCATGCAGCTAGGGAGATGTAGATTCTCTATTTTAATGGGACTGAAGCAACTTTCTTCAGCATTGTGGCCCTCCGGCTGTGTGGACTGCAACTCCAAGAATCTCAACTAAGCCAGGATGGCTGAAGAATTCCCAGAAATGGCTACTCATCTAGAGGATGTCCAGGTTAGAAAATAATGGACGAAGATGTCTTACATGTAGATGTAGATGTCTACATTTACTGGCAGATTTGGATGGGCTGAAGAGAAACACGGGTAGATAGTCCCTGACTGTCATTTGTGCAGCCGAGGATAGCAGGAAGGGCTTAAGAGATCAAAGAGAAGCACAATCAGCGAAACTGAGGGAGAAAGCGGAGGAAAAACTAGAAGAAAATACACTTTTGAAAAGAGAATGTCTGGAAGATCAAAGTTCTCACTGAGGACTACCATGTATGACTGCAAAAAGCTAAATCCTGGATGCAGCTCAGATATAGTAGTCCTGACTTAATCTTCACAGATGGATCTGTAATAACTTGCCAAGTATTACCTCCAGATTTCTAATCTTGATTTTTCCCTTTTTCACCAAAACAGAGCCTTACACCTATGTTTTTGTTTTATTCATATCCACCTTTATTATTTTTTTAATAAACATCTCAGAATGACAAACATATTTAACACTCCTTCCTCCTATTTTCTCCACGACAATAACCCTATAAGGTTAGTTGGGCTGAGAGAGGGTGAGTGGCTCAAGGTTACCCATCTGGCTTTCATAGCTAAGGCAGGACTAGAACTCACAATCTCCAGGTTTCTAGCCTGATGCTTTCACCACAAGCCAAACAGACTAATACTACCAGAATCCCCAACCAACATGGTTAAGACTTGGCATTCTCTAGCAGTTCTGACATCTTTAAACATACTGGGAATTTAAAATATATTGGAAATTCAGCTCAATATACTGGAAATTCTCTGGAGCTGCTTATAACCCCAATATTACGCAGCCAAGATGGAAAAGACCTATTCCACTTATTCTTCACCATTAATTTCTGCCTGTCACAATCCTTTCTTGTATAAAGTCCCAATGACAAACTCATTGCAATCAGTAGTTGGTTAACCAAATCATTTGGGAAATGATTCTAATTAGAGGAACATCAATTTCAGTCCCTAGGCAGCAAACGGTAGCTGACTTTGCTCCTGGAAATACTGTACACAAAACCTTCCTTTCTGAAAAGTCTTTAGGATCTTGCTTTACAATCCAGGAATGCAGGAGAGAATTTATATCCCTGCCTCAAAGGCTTTGCTATCTAATTTAAAAGAAAATACAGCAATAAAATGTAACCAAAGCCGAAAGCAAGAAAAAACAATAAAAGGGAATAACTATTATTTATACACATATCGTTCCTAAGAGCACTGGTGTACACAGTTTGTTGGTTATGTTGACTTTTAATTACTGGTTACCAATTATTTATCACTTAGAGTTTAGACCCTCCTAAGTTTCCTCTCCAAATTGTAATTACCTATCAGCATTTTGTTTTCTGTAGCTTTGCTGTCTCTGGGCCAGAGAAACACATACAAACACAGGATACACCACACTGTGTACAATTTTACATAGGCCTCTTCCCCCACTTAGTGTCTGACTATCATGAAGAAAATACTGCATTTGCTGTTTAATATACACCACCATCTGGCACAATGGCTTTTGCCAGGACAGTACTGTGACAATCACAACCAGGGTCAAATATTTGTACACACCGGATGCTGATTAAAGGGAAAGGATCTTTCTACCTCTGAGAATACTAGCAAGAAACCAATACCAAGAACAGAACATTTCGTTAGATACATCTTTGTCTAGAGTGCAGTACAAAACTCTTTTTGAACCTTTATAGTCTTCAATTATTCTACTTTTAATCCTGACACATCTCATTCGTTCCCTTCTGCCCCTTCTAGTACAATAAAATGATTTTTATCAAAACTCAGTTAAATCAGATACAACAGTCATTTTTTTCATCTAGAATCCACCTGACAATGATAGACCATATCAAAGTTTGTCTGGAAAATTAAGATAAATTTAATTGTCATAATTATATAAGTAGACAAAAAATCCATTTGCAGCAATTTCCATCATTTCTGTAATTACCAAAATGGCTTATATTGACACCAATAATGCAAAGATGTATGTAACTGGACATTCAGCTTTAACAAACAACATGTCCCCCTGAAAGTCTATTAAATCAAGCTCTTACTGTAAATATAATAACTCTTTCGACTGTAAGTCTTCCAGAGAAGCAAATAATGAAGCAAGAAAAGTTGCCAGAAATGACTGTTGCATTCTCAGTACAGAAGGGTGAGAAAGAGACAGAGATGGGAAGACAACCTGGAGCTAGGAAATCTAGAGTATTCTGGGAGAACAATCAGGAGACAGCATAGCCATAAGTGTGTTGAACCCTGTTAGCACTATGAAATGGCAATAAATAATCTACCTGCTATAACTGGTGAAATTCTAGATGACATGCTTAGAAAATTAAGCTTACTCCTGGATAGAGAGACAGATACATGCACACATACGATGATAGGTAGGTAGGTAGGTAGGTAGATAATGCAGTAATTTGACATATTAGCATAAAACCAGGATAGGATTTTGGCATATTGTACGTACTGTGTCTTACGAGTAAAACACCTGCAAAAAAAAGCATGTTAAAATCATCCCCAGCAAGGATGTACACATATTCAAAATAATCATCTCCCTCATGACTTAAGTAAATATAAGCATGCACAGAACTCACATCAAACCTTTACTAAAAATGCACTGACTGAATTTCCGAAGCTTTATTTCAGTTGCCATTCCAAATGCAGTAAGAGAAGATGGCACATCATGTAGTGAGAAAAGCTGGTGCATCATGACATGGGCAATTCAACTTCAAGACCATGGCCTATTATAAAAAAGGACATTGCATTTAAGATTATGAAACTGCAATGTCTGACCTAGCAGTGTTGGGAATGAAAACTTTATTGCCCTGTTTACTGAAATTGTCCTCCTAGTTTTATGACATGGCTGATGATGGGTTTAGTTCAGAGTTTCCCTCTCAGAAATGAAAAGGTTCTTTGTGAGAAACCATACTCCCGATGAAGTTCCTTTTAGAAGAAGATATCTAGAAAAGACTGTGATGCTGGGAAGGACTGAAGGGAAGAAGGGAAGGGGACGGCAGAGGATGAGATGGATGGATGGCATAGTCAGTGTGATGGGTGAGAGCTTGGGAAGACTCTGGGAGGCAGTGCAAGATGGGGGGGCTGGCGTAATGCAGTCCATGGGGTCGCAAAGAGTCGGACATGACTGCACAACTGAACAACAACATCTAGCTTGCTCCCTATATTTTTCTGGATGTTCTTCCAATCTTCTGGAACATATTTTAAGAAACAGCATATCTCAAAGGAACCA
The DNA here is from genome assembly GCA_032468055.1 of Acrochordus granulatus. Lineage (NCBI taxonomy): Eukaryota > Metazoa > Chordata > Lepidosauria > Squamata > Acrochordidae > Acrochordus > Acrochordus granulatus. The sequence goes on along the minus strand of JANHZU010004197.1, from coordinate 78,632 downwards.
TGTATCTCACATCATGTGAGCTTACTCATTTTATTTCCCCAAACTCTTCCCCAAACTCTGGATCTTCTGTTATTTATTTATCTATGGAGGGAGGAAAAGAAACTGGGCTGCCAGGATAGTATATCAGGGGGACAAAAGAAGTTGGTTACCTAAATAAGACTATTTCATTTTTCCCCAGAACAAGCAAGGTTTATAATATTAAATTATAAAATTATTATTGCAAAACATTAGATCAGCACATTCATTATTAAGACAGAGAAGATTTCCGTTCAGATCAATTTTCTTAAGGCAATGCGCTCTTAAGCCCAATTAACTGTGGACTGAAGGAACCAGACTTACTGCCTCACTTACTGCCTAAACCTAAAGCTTGGTAGACAGCCTTCCAGGGATCTCAGTGTCCTGATATTTACTTAGTTACAGGCAATTTGATTAGAAGCAAATGTAATAATACCAAAATTAATAAAGCTCAGTTACATTGCAGGTCACATTGAGATTATTACAAGAGAGATTATTATACAATGTCACTGTCTTCCACTTAGGACGAATAAAATTAATTTTGTGAATGGCAAGAGTAAGTCTTTTTTTTATCATCAATTATAACCATAAACCTAACACAAAATATACAGTCCCTGCTGATAAGTCATTCAAATCCTAGGATTTATCTCAAACCACACTTTTGATAAGATGAAGGTTTCTGGTTATCCTTAGACATGTGCATCAATGGGAAATCATAAAGATTCATAAAAACATAAAGCCTTTTAAAAACAGCTGATCAGAAATATCTACAGCCTACCTCTCATAGTTGATGAGATAAATAATCTACCTGCTATAACTGGTGAAATTCTAGATGACATGCTTAGAAAATTAAGCTTATTCCTGGATGGAGAGACAGATACATGCACACATACGATGATAGGTAGGTAGGTAGGTAGATAATGCAGTAATTTGACATATTAGCATAAAACCAGGATATAATTTTGGCTAGTTATTACAGATCCATCTGTGAAGATTAAGTCAGAAGGTTACTGCTGAGTTGTAGGAAATCAGCTTCTCTATATTGTTAGTGCGAGACAAGTATAAACTATGTTCTAAATGTAGTGTTTCTAAAAAATACCCTGAAAGGCATCCAACTTTTTCTTCTTAATAATAAACCTACTGAAACAAAAGAAACTTAAGATAGCTCTAACTAAACTCATTCCTTTCAATGGATTTATTTTTCACGGCGCTGAATTCTTGACTTATGATACTTAAGCAAAAGCTAATATGAGATGTCAAATTTTGAAGGCAAATAATAACTAGCTAGACCAGCTTATTTGACTGTTTCAAATCTTTGATTTGGGATGACTTCCTGCATCACACACACAAGGGAAAAGAGATAGCATAAGTAGTAGAAATTGGGAAATTATCATTTTAATTAAGTATAGAGGAAAATTTAGCTTTATAATTGTTTTAAAATGATGCAGATGAATTTCCTTAATAAAGTCAGGTCAATGACGTCACATACAAAATGAAAAGTTAGAAGGTGAAGTTCCAACTAACCTTGAGAGTAACAGTTGACATCTTTCCACTAATAAAGTTATTTGCCACTCTTAGCAGTCTAACCATAACATAATTATAGTTGGATTAGACTTGAAAAAAATTACATTTTCTTTTGGCTGTACTTTTAAGAATCTCCTTCCACTTACTGTATATGGATTTTTGAAATAAGGCTAAAGTGAAGACCCAGAAGGACATATACCAAATATAAAAAGAAAAGAACACCGTACGTAGTACAGTAGTAAACATAAAGATTTTCAGCCTTCCTTAATGTGGTCATCAGGAAAAAGAAACCTGTAATAAATGTTCTCAGGGCAGCTTTATAAATGAGCTGATTAAATTTACCAGATAGTTATCATCTGAGACCACAGCTGAGATTGACTTGTGCTGGAAAGTTTAGTTTCCAAAACAATTATGGTCAATGAATGTATTTCACAAAATTATTTTCAAATAAAACAAATATTTCCAAGGAAAACCATTATAAGCATTCTCTTTCATTTTTTCTGGTTAGATAATTTTAATATAATTAGAGGGTTCAGTATGTTCCAGTTGCCTCTTCAGGCTTTAAAAAAAATGTTTCATTTATTTATTCAAACACATGTGCAAATCTCAGATTATTTTTAATCAAGTAGTATGTAAAATATTGATCTTTTTTTTACAAAGTAGGATCTACTTCCTTTCAGAATAAAGACAAAAATGTGTCTCAAAAAAGGGGTTTTGATTTTTTTTAGAATCTCCTTGAAAGCATAATACTCAGATCACGTGTCATGCTTGTGGGTTGGCCAAGAAGATCTGTGGTACCCAATCTTTCTGCCAATTGGGACAGAGTTAAAATGAAGGCATAAACTCCAAATACTCTACCTTAACAAAATTGCGATTGGAGTATTAAACTATTTTTTTCCATCCTAAATTATTTTTTACATTACAAAAATGCAAGATCAAATGTAACTACCAGCTTTAGGCATGCAGCCATCAAAGGAGGAAAATTGAGTGTAAAATTATAGCATTTATGTTTGGGTTACAGCTTCAATGCACTGGAGCAATTTCTTGACAGTGTAATTATTAAGAAGTAGAACAGCTTGCATCCAAAGATGTGGGTGCTTCATCTCTGGAGGCTTTCAAGAAAAGGTTGGACAACCATTTTTTTCTGAGATGATGTGAAGAATCCTGCCTTGGGCAGGGTTGGACAAGAAGACCTCCAAGGTCCCTTCCAATGATTCTGTAACTATGTTGTGACAATGATTTGTTGGATCTTCTCTAAAACTGTACTAAACTATCATGCATATAAGAGGTTTGGGCTTACTGTTGCAAGTTAATCTATCTTCTGTAGATCATGACTTCTATCTTAATATGAACCCAGCCAATTATGGCTATGATTTGTTGGTCAATGACAGAAAAAGAAACTTGACTTGACGATGGTTTATGAAATTGACTATGCTTAGCAATGATGTGTGAGCCTTCCTGTGACTAGGAGGAACCAAGACAATGAATCTGAAAACTGTATTTTGTCCCTTTTTATGTTTCCTGTAAAGGAAAACATTTTGCTGATGAGATAGCACTCATAACAAACTGCAAAGAAATCAAAATGATGACACAAGGGCAATAATATAACCCACAAATATTGCAATGACATGTTGCATCATGATGCCTGGTGATATACCCATGTAGGTGTGGTCCCTTGACTTCCTGCTTACATTTGAAAGCATTCATCGCTGATTATGCGGCAGATGTGCCAGAGGGAAGGTAAACATGCCATAATGATTCTTCATACCATTACACATAATGAATAATTCAAACAGTTTGTGTGATGAGTCCTGATTCATGGAGCATCATTCTCCCTTGCACCAGATGAATATGGACTTATCTTTCACTTGTTACCTAATACAGCGCTAAATCATTCACCTAAGATAGTATTTATGTAAAGTTTCCACAAACCGTGGAAACCTACATCAACACTAACCTATGTCAAGAAGAAATGTACAGCAGAGCTATCAAATCTGAATTGTAAAAATATCTGGGCAGCCACAAGAGGGTGACAATGAGATGCAGAAGACTCTGCTGGAGTCTAATGGTTGTCACAATTCTTGCAGCCAATAGATGTCTTGGTCCAAAATAGGTTCTTCAATAAAGTATTATGTAATTTTTTTTTAAAGAAATGCCATTCCCTGATTGCCAGCTGTGCAAGCAAGCACATTCAAAACAAGAAGACAGGAACAAGCATTTGTGATGTTGGCTTGAAAGATCACAAGAACAAAGCATAAAGGGCACCATGAATGGTGGCATTTGAGTTTGCAAGTCACCTTTAAGTAAATTGCATGGTCAACAGAAGTTAAGCTGTCACTCAGAAGCCTATCTCCCTGTGCTCTCCCAACTGAATAGAAGCTTCATGCTATTTTAGACAATGGCAAGTCTTTATTTCCTCCATTCTTTCTGCATATTATTTTACTAGCAGGGATTATAATTAAGGCAAGGTATAGTGATTCATTTCAGGTCTTTGCAAAATGCAAGTTTTTATAGCACATTCTCTGAAACCCAATACAAAAAGAAAACAATGTTCACTTTCAAAAGGCAACTGCTTTCGTTGTTTCAGATTCACATTTTCAAAAGATACACACACAGGCACACATATACTCGGTACAATTGCTATATACATATACATGCATATACTGTATATAGAAATTGTAGATATTTGGGCTAAGTTGTTAGGTTGCAAACTAGATTGGCAGTGCCTGAGATGCAGAATATAAGGAACCCACAAATCTCTTGAGGGGGTTGTTAAAAGATGTCTATTCCAATTCAGAAACATTCATACAGATCTGGCCACCTGGATTGGAGTTTGCATCTTAAGGCCTTGAATGCCTTGATATCCAGTTCCTAGGTATCAGTTGAGAGTTCCTCAACTATGAAGTAATGGATTAATTAAATTACAGACAGGATTCTTTAATGAATTTACCAGGTTTTACTGTACCCACAATATATAATCCCTTGTATTATCTAGTCTAAGTACTGTAGTTTTTAAAACGTAAATATATACTGCAATGCAAGTTTGGAATCTTTATATCAGAATAGCAGTGGAGACGTATATTTAAGACTCTGTTTCATAATTTCAGAATCTATGGGTGAAATTGCTGTGCACCCATTACTGAGTCTCTACAAATGTACAATTCTCTGTCCCCTTTGTCAATCCTTATCTTGTCTCTTTTGGTCTGTTCTGAATTACCGGTAATATACAACTGCAATTTATGAATATGTCAGTCTTTAAAGGCAAAGAGATTGGTTTTCTCCTCTTCTGTCAGTCCTAGCAAGGCACAAACCAGTGGGAAAAAGTAGTTACCGATCAAGTCATTTCAGTGGAAACTAAGTGGATGTGATCTTAAAACTACATCTGGGCTTCTCTAGGCTCAGTTGTCTGCCCCCCACTAACACAATTACCTCCCCCCAAATTAAAACAGAATGAGATAAAGAGGAATATGGGAATAAAATGCATATGGGGAAGATACCAGGATCGAAATATACCCAGAAGAAGAGTAGTATGATTGCACAACATATATATTCACTAGAACTAATCAACTGAAACTGACTAGTTACAAAGCATCACCTTTCTCACTTCACCCAGAAGGAGGAAGTGACTGAAATCAACACAGACAGAAACTAGCAAATTAGAAACAAAAGCCAGTTCAATATCTATAATTATTTTCTCAAATCGCAGTGAAAAAAAATCAGGGCTGCTGCAACAAAAGGTCAAGGTACATTTCAACAAATTGTTAAAGCAGCTTAGCTTCTCACTCAATGAAATAATGGAGCTCTGTTCTCCTTTTCTCTAACTTACCAGAAACTTGGAGAAACCTCCAGTCACTGAAGTGGATGTTTTCTGGTGACTAGGGAGAAAACATGCCCAATACTCTAAAAACTTATTTCTATTATTATCCCTATGGATCACCAAACCCCCAAGGTAAGCAATGGTGAAGTATAGTAGGTTTACAGACTTTGAGGGTGCTGTTAGATAATGTCAAGTTTAAGAACAGAATATTATATTTATATTAGTAGAAACAAAACAAGGTAAGGATGGTCTTACACATGATTAGGACAACATCTTGGATCCAAAATTGAAAATTGTTCTCAGGTTTTGATTCAGTTGCGGTCAAGTGCAAATAAAGAGAAGACCTAGAAAGTACTTAATGGGTCACGAATCTTTTCGAAACCAGACTGCAGCAAAATCACTCTCATTTTGGCAACAATTTGCACACTGTCCATTGGTGGAGCAGATGTTGACTTGTGTTTAGGATATTCATGAATACCTTGTTTTATTAATTATTGCTATGTCTCTTACTGAACATTTTGATCCAGTTCTACTTAGAAAGAAATCTCAATGAAATCCATTTTCCTTTTAAGAATTGATGGATAGCAGGTTTTCCAAGTGAATTGACTGATTTATAGTTAAGGGTGAAAAATTTCTCCTCTGAGCTATTATAGGTTAGCAGAAGCATTATTAGGTCAGCACCACACCATATTAAAAGAGCAGTGAAAAAGCACACGGGAAATTGGTTTTATTTCGTAGAGGGGCAAATTCATTCTTGCATGGGAATGCTGTTAAATCTTCCAGCAGTTAAAACCAGCTGAAGCTTTCCTATGAGTTGGAAAATGATGTCAGCCAAATATTTGACACAGTAAAAGGGCCTTCCAAATAGCCTGTTCAAGGGGAAGGTTGTACAAATCATGCTGAACATCACTGGTAATGGCCATTCCTTCTCATTGGCAGGACAACTTCCATCAACTTGAGATAGCATTAGAAGCATGAAGATATTTCACAAATATTTATGGAGTGACAGAAATTTGTTCACTTCTGGATAGCTAGTAAAAATGTGACAGGGAAATCTCCTATCTACTGAGACACAGATCTGAAAATGTGAAAATAATCACACAGATTCATGGATAAGCCGTTATCTGATTCTTGGGTTTCTAGTTCATATCAGTTCTCCTTCGTGAGGTACTACTCTTGAGAAAAGGCAAATGTTGAACTTCAGTCAATGGCAGCAAACCCAGCCAAGGTTCAGAGGTGATGGAGTGTTTAATAACATTGGAGGGGTGCCTCATCCTGCCTAAGGGGAATGTACTGAATTGCTCAGCTCTTATTCATTAAGATACGAAATTTATCCAATAATTTAGTGTCCTAGGAGAAAAAAATCCTTGTGGATTTACAATTTTTATTCAATATCTGGCATTTCCAGTTAAAGGAAATTTGTTAGGAAGACTAAGAAATACTTTTGATGGAGATTAGAAACTCTGCCATTCAGAGTCAGCAAATCTGAGTTAGATGCTAAAGTGGCTGCTTCAGAATATTGGTCAATCAGGAAGTTTCCAGAACTATTAAAAGGACATGAACTGGAGGATGAAAAGTTATGAAAAAGAATGGTATTTCCCTCTCTCTCTCTTAAATTCTTTGTAACGCTATCATCCAAACTCTAAGGAAAAAAAATCAACAAAACCCACACATGAATTCTTGAACTCTTACTGAATAAGACATTTAAATGAAAAGTTCCCGTATCAAATGTCATATTTGCCTTCTCAAACTTGGACCTTCCTTTTATTTTTTCAGACCCTATTTACTATGCAAAATGCCTTAGTTAGGCTTCAGCTAGAAGCTGAGAAACTGTGAGTTCTTCCTCAGGCATGAAGCCAACTGGTGAACTTGGGCCAGTCATTCTCTCTTAACCTAGGAAGGAATCAATGGCAAACCACTTATGAAATCTTGCCATGAAAACTGTAGGGATTTGTCCACACGGAGCCCAAAGCATGCATGTCTATTCAGTTTAGACAGATATGGACTACTCTGAAACCTTAAATGCATGTGATCACTCTGCCAGTTTAAAACCCCTGCTCTCTAGCTCCATCAATTCGCAATCATTTAAAAAAATGTTAGGTAGGAAAGCTATGAAATACGATTAGATCTCACTGCATATTATGAGCTAAACTTTACAGCCACTACAGATTTATCTGTCATAAAATCAACTAAGCAAACCATTAGCAAAACAGCAGGAACCCTGAGAAATAAATAAGATGGTGACATATTTGAAAATTCACTCATCTTGAAGCTTTTCTCCCAATTGCTGTTTATACATCATTGGGTCTAAAGCAGTTGCACAATAAGGCCCCATTTCAGGCCAACATGGAGGCTTTTATTCCATTTTAATGGTTGAATTTATCTCAAGTGATCCTATATATTATAATATCTAAAGGTATTTAAAAGAGAGACAGTTTGGAATATCTCAAAATGGGTAGATAAGTTTCTCACAACTGCTTCTAAGGAAGGAGAAGTTTTCCAATAGTTTCTCAAGGGCAGCCTTTTTCCTAGTAATTTTCTTGAGGCTCAACAGGAGTGTGGAGATCCAGAGACACTCTAGGCCACAAGAAAGACAATTGCTCAATCAAAGACAAGCCATTCTCTCTCATACGCAGTCCTTGACTAGCTTGGACTGACACAAATGACACAAATCCAGTCCCTATAAACACTTTTGAAATTTTAATTTGGAAGAGTAGGACCATTGTCATAGTCACTTTTACCAAACTACAAATGCATCTTTCATTGAAATAAATGAAAACAGGTAGGAAAAGAATTCTGGAGTCTTTCGCTAATCTGTATACTAGGAATCTGATCCAGCAATTTATCACCCCAAACACAGATCTATTTTTCCTAGCCTTTTTCGTACCTTGTTAGATGATGCTAACAGTTGGCATCTTAACGTTATGCAACCTCTGGATAAAAAGGAAAAATCAGTGAACAACAAGGTAGATCAGACTTTACCAATGCCATCCAGATCAGGACTACTTTTGCTGTAATGGCTACAGCAACCAAATCTTGCAAATCTGAATACACATCCCCCTTTCTCCCTTTCTCTTTACATGAACTGGGAGGGCTTGTGTAAGACATTTTCTTTTACTTTTTGGCCTGGACTCAAGCCCCTCTTCTCTGCTATTGCGTTGGTAATGACTCTTATCCTGTTCTTCAACATCATTCCCTGTTCCATCTACAATATTGTAGCTATAGATGTTAATGAGTTTCTAGAATAAATCTTACACAAATGTTCTTCATCCTGCTGGATTGTTTTTTTCCCCTTAATCTAATCACAGATATATACAGCATAAACATTTAACTCTTGCTCTGAACCTTGTTTGTCATTTCCTTGCTCTTCTGCCTTCCTGTTGAATAAACTATTCTTTGGGCACTCTAGGGGGCACAGTGGCCAAGTGGTTAAGACACTGGGCTTGTCAGCCAGAAGGTCGGCAGCCTGAGTTTGAGAACTAGGCACTGTGTAACAAGTGAGCTCCTGTTATTTGCCCCAGTTCCTGCCAACCTATTATCCTAGAAGTTCAAAAGCATGTAACAATGCAAGTAGATATACAGGTACCATCTTTGTTGGGAAAGGTAACACCAAACCACCATGCGCCTTGGCGTATAGTCATGCCAACCATATGACCACAGAAGTGTCTTCAGACAACACTGGCTCTAATTGTTCTATTAAAGGACAAATTGGCACATTAGGGCACTTTAGAGTTCTTCAAGCAATGCCAGCTAAAGCACTGGTCATACTACATACAACAGACACCTCTGGAATATGCCTTTTCAGTGCCATTCTACATTAAATCTAGTATGTATTAACATTTCTCCCCCCCAAAATTAGCCAGGTTAGATATTATATTCAGCGAGAAACGATCTGGATGTACTTTGCAATGTTTGTCATTATTATTTCTGCTGAAGCATTTGATTGCATCAAAAAATTCTGTTTCTCAGAAAATGTTCTTCTTTAACCCTGATGTTAGGCATCTATTAACACTAATAGTAAATTCTACTTTTCACCGAAGCAGGAATGGATTTCCTTTTTAAGAACTTGACATTCATTGTTTGTCTGTCCTACGTATAAGATTGCCATATATTCTACCTTTAATGCTACTGCAAGTAAGAGTTTGGATGATGGTAAATTCTATAGGTTAAATTTATAATCTATCAAGACCATTTTAAGGGGAAATTGAGATGGGGTGGAGGGTGGGGGGCAAATTCCACTGTTACAAAAAGACAGGTTTGGCAGCTCTGCAAACTTGACAGCATTGTCTTTCCACATAAAGGTTATTTTCCAAACAGCAAAAGCGCCTGCATCATTCATAAAAGATAACCTGGCTTGGCAGCAGAGCATGCCAAGCAAAGATGACACAATGCATAAAGTCCTTCAGTACTCTGGTAACCACAGTGCAGGTGATATCTTTTTCACGAGGAAGACATTAAAACTAGAGCACCTCACCTCCAGTTTCTTCTCATCTGCTTAGGTAACAGTGGCAAAATTCGGCAAGGACGTCGTGCGGATTAAAAGTTCAGATGAGTCAATTCTCTAGACAAAGGCAGCAGAGCATGCCACCTGCAGAGCATCTAACCAAGACAGTGGAAGAAATGTGCTCTTTCAAAAAGAGGTCCCATCATCTGTTTCCTCATTTCACTGAACTCTAAACACAAAGACAGACCATATTGTGCCAATCTGCAACGTATCCTGTAAGTTGCATCCTTCTAATGCCGGTAGAGTGATACATAAGTACCCAGTCTTCCGTATACAAACATTAAGGCAATCACAACAAAAAGAATAACAAATGTATCAAGTAATTTTTTCCCCATGTTCTGAGAAATACAGTTGCACTTAGGAGCACCCAAATGTGATATCGCATTGAAAAGATCCCATTCCCTAAAATCACATTTTCAAAGCCACTTGGTCACCACTGCCTTAAAAAAAAACAAATAGGTCTAGAAAGGTTTTCCCTACATGTATCAGGAAATAGTGTATATTAATTGACTTGAGTAAGCTAACAACAATAGCAAGATACTACTATTGTGGCTTGTCGCACACTCAGCCAGATGTTTACACTGGCTTTTTATCCACCTATTGAGCCCTTCCTAATAGCCTAGGACAGGCAGATGTTTTTGTTTCATTGTGCTAAAGGTATTATTGCAGAATGGAAGCTGTTCCAAGTGAAGCTGCCTTTTGCAACTGACGGGTAGTAATTCTGTCTATGCTGAGGGTGTTCCGAGTGGTGCTACACCCAAGGCACCTATTACTACTGGTCCTACTTCTGCTTTGTTCTGCCATAGTCATTCCAAAACAAAAACAAAGGCAGTACCAATAGTAATAAGTTTACTATTACTATTAATAGTAAATAGTAAATTATTTTAGGTGGTATCCCAAAACATGATTATTAAAATATTATTAATAATGTATTAAATTTGTATGTTGCCCAACTCTCATTCAAAATGAATAGCTGTTTATCCGTAGTTAGTAGCTGTTTAAAAGGAACTTGAAGGCTTTTTGTTTTGGAGTCTTGGTGTTTTAAATTACATTTAAAATAGTGGTGGGGATTTCACATTACAAAATAGGCCCATGCACACTTTGCCTGCGGTAAGGCCTGCTGAATCTTGTAGGATGTTCTGTTGGGTTATCATATACAGGATTGTCCTAAGCATGTTGCAATTTGATATGTGATATGGCTTTATTTTGTGGATGTTTGCGTTTTAAAGAAATACTGCTTTGAATTCTACAAAGTTCCATAGATTTGTGGGGTCACAACTTCAAGTGGTTGTGCTAGGTTTCACGGATTAATTTTCCAATCGTCAGTGATAAACTCTGGAAAGGAAATTTATTTGTGTGTTCCATCTGGAATGGCCCATCAGAATTATTTCTTGGATTTTAACAACATTGAGGCTTGAGTAACTTTTATTTCAGTCTAATTGATTTAGCATCAGGGTAGACATCTAAGTAATTGGAAAGCTTTGGGTTTCTTAGTTTTGAAAAAAAAAACTGCATGCTGTGTTTAGTCATCCACCTCTACTTGGTAACTTAGACCTGTAACTTTCCTTCTTCACACCAATATTGCAGACATTGAAACGTTATCAGTTACTGATTCTAATTACATTAATGGGCCTTATTCTCACTCATCATATTTCAAATAAGGAATGTGTTTTTTTTTCTGCACTATCTCCCACATGATTGCAGGAGGGAGGAAAAGAAGTAAGCGAGCTAGGAAAGAATTATTCAATCTAATAGACCAATGAAGGAAAACAAATATTATTTAAAGAGCTAAGGTTGTTCCTGGAAGATGTTGAGATTGTTTTTTGCTTGTTCATGTCCACCCTTGAGATCCACTGAATACCCCAAGATAACAGTGTATTAGAAACTTATCCTTTCTGCTTTGGAGAAAGATAATGAACATCAGTGCCATCTGGTTAACCATTTGGAAAACTGTAGAAGCTGTGACTGATAAATCCGTCAGTACTCAAATGGCACTTGTTGAGGTTTGAAAAGTTCACATATACTATTTATGTAACTCTCCACCTGTTAGGCTTGCAATTATGCAAAGCAGACAACATAAGAAAATGACATTGAGAAGAAACTGCACATGATTTTATCTTGCTTTACATTCTTAGATTTTTTTTAGGCTACAGACCTCTTTATCTCATTGCATGCTTAACTTCAAAAATTGCTCCGACAAAATGCACAACTGCAGTGTTAATAAATTTATTGGATAAGGATACAATGATGCCAACTTTTACAAATAACCCCCAATGGGGAGATATAAAATTGCCAGCATTTAGTTGTAATTTTCATATTCAGTATATCACTGATTCTTTCAAACCAACTTAAGAAACAAAATGAGGCACTCAGAAAAGCACTTCATTTATTATTAGCCTTCCTTCAGGCTGAAATGAAAATGATACCTTCCCTACAGAGGTCTGCTATAATGCTCCGGATGTCTTTTGAATTTCCAAATCAAGGTGCGGAGAATAAACACGGAGAAATCTGAAATCGTTTCAGTCCAAGAACTTTTCCCAACTGAAGTCATTCACAACATCTAACCTCATTTAGACTGAATGCTATTTTAGCCATTTGGAGATTATTTCAAGCAGATGACTCAGCAAGAGTTAACCAATATGAAATTAATAAAGATGGCATTTAATCCAAGCTCTATCACAGTTATTATTAAAAAGGCTGTGCCTTTTATTTATAATTTAAGTATACCTTATGGAAACCTTCTTGGGCTGCAAATAAATATATAACTTCCTGGCAATGGTTTTCAAACTGCAATTAACATTCTCTCTAAGATAAGCAAATAAAGTGTGCCAAAATAAAATACAGGTTAAATGCTCCATAAGACAAAATTATAGACGACAAAATGGTATCTATTTATATCCACTTTTAAAAACAACACTAAGTTCATTCGTGTGGTAGAAAACTATGAATGGTGGGCAGATATTGCTTCCACCAAAATAGTCTCTATGTATATCAAAATGCATATTGAAAAAAGTGTGTGACAAAAGCTAACCGATCCCAGAACACAGAAGTGACTTTTGCCTCAAGCTTATACGTTTGAACCAAGTTTGCACACTGACTTTATGCAAACATAAAAGTATTTCCTCCCCCCCTCAAACTACAGTACTCAGGAAGGCTGTATTTCTGAGCTATCATCTGCATTCATCGTCATGCATGCCTCTACAATGGAATTCCAGCCAAGATGTTATGCTGCTTTAGATAATACAGTTACTTACTACAGCTGGGCTCTAATAACCCTGTTAAACGGCTTCCTTCCAACAAGATAAATGCTAAGAATTGCCTAATTCAGAATAAAATATTATTTCTTCTGAGATGGTGGGTCAGATCAAAGGGAAGAAGAGATTATGACTTTTACCTGCTGAGTGACTGAACAGGACGCATTTGGCAGTGCTTCTTATATAAATTGAGTTTGACTCAAAAAAGAACGAAAATCAGTGTCGTGTATTCCTTCAGGTTTTAACATTAAAAATCCTTTTTTATATATAGAGTGACTGGTTTTTAGAGGATACCAGCATTCTAGTTGGTGCCTTTGATTCAATGGGTGGAAGGAATCGCAAAACAGGTCAACCTGAATGTGTCCAGAAGTCATGTCTCTGAATCTAAAGAATTTCTCCGATTTTAATAAATCTCTTCTTTACATTCTTCAGAACAAGGGTAAAAAACATCAAGCAAGGAGGGCCTGAGTATCTCTTTCCAACACTATCAGTGTGCGACATTCAGCATGAGTAGTGCCACAACTAAATGACCTATTAAATGAAAGCTCACTGACCTCTGATTTGTAAAAAAAAATGAGCTATTGTAACTCCAAATTATGTTGTCTTTCTCAATGTTAATGGAATTGGGAGTAGCACGTTAATGGAATTGGGAGTACAATAGGCAGAAGAGTGGGGTTCTATTGCAATCTGACATCAGTGATGGAGAATTTAAATGCTGACAGATGGCTCTTGACATTTAATGGCACGAAATGGTATACAGCCAATATTTTCTGGGACCAGATTCTAGAAGGGAGCTCAAGGATCGTTTGGTAAAAGTTGTTTCTAGGCTCCCCATCGAGTTGCTCTCTAGAAAGGGAGAAGCTGAATCTGGCAGAATTTTCATTTTGCAAAGGAGAACATTGGCTTCAGAGATAACATGTCTTCTCGGGCAACTTTAGATGGGCCTAAACACTTCAGTTTCTGTAACATCCTATGATGTCCGAGGCAAAGAGAGATTTTTGTGGCTTACAGCTGTTAGTTTGGTGAATGGATCAAGAAATTGTACTTTTAATGCAATGTGATGTTGGAAAGGTGAAGTAATGATGGTTGATTGTCTGAGGAACGTCTGGTAAGCCACAGGCATCTCCTCAACTAAAATAGCAAGATACTCTGGAACTATTGATATCGGTTCATGAAGTGACAGGCTAATTTGGGTTGGCTTAGCTGCTAGCAGAGCCAGTCCAAATCGTCCTGCCATTTCGTGACATTAGACTACTTTGCATTAGTGGTTCCAGCATACATTGCACGTCTATAGTCATGGCTGAGATCATATCTGTGGCTTTCCAGATGCTTTTTCCAGCATCTCCAACCTCTAAACACTGGGCGTTGTAGTTTTGCAATATCATAACGAATGAAAGATGCCTATCTTTCCCTGGCAGATACTAGAATGAAATTCTGAAATTGTACGGGTGTTATTCAAAAGCTCAGCTTTGCAGTTGTACTGAGTTTCAGCTTCTTGAATGTGTGACTATGATATTTAAAAAAAAAATTAAATAACACATTTTTTTCTTCTGAGTTTGTATGTGGTTGTGGATGGATATAATTGTACATCTGGTTTTAAATGTGGCTCTTTGCCAGAGTTCAATGTGTAGCTAAATATGACAGGGAAAAAGGCTAAAGTTTGGTGACATCTCTATTAACATCCAACATCTATTCATTGCCTATCAATATGATCCAATTCCACAAATGAGAAACTGTTTCCTATACATCTTTCAGCATCCTGGCTTATAAACAAGCAGGTAAAGAAAAGAACAAGAACCACATTATCATATAATACCTCTTAATAGTCAGATTCATGTTAGTTAATACAGTTGTCTTTCTCTAACCTGGCATAGTTTGAAAAAGGTGCTTATTACAAAGGAACCAGAGTACTGTACTTGGATACCTTTAGATCTTTCTGATCCCTATCTCCAAGAAGGTCAGAAAGATGTCCATTGTGCGCACCAGTGCAAATACTGGATAAAATGGTGTGGGGAGATAAAATACAAGAAGCTCAGCTACTGCTGGCTCTCCCTAGAAATGAGATTAAGGACCTTTCTCAACTACTAAATACAGATTTATTCACCCCTCACTGCAAGCTGTAGCTGTTTATTGCCTCTGTTCCCTGCCCCCCCCCAGCAGTGACAGTGACAAAGCCTAAGAGGATTTAAACACCTGGAGGCTGCCCTTGGACAGTATCAAAATAAGACAGGAAATACTACTTTAATATTGGTACAACTAAGGACCACATTCACTGCCCCTGTGAAAATGATGAACAGGAGATAGCATAAGACTTTGACAAGTTGTACTGACAAATACTGGTTTTACAAAGGCAGCTAGTTGTGTGGTGCCTGAAGTGTGTGGTATCTGGGGGCTGAGGATGGGAAACAGGTGTAACAGGAATGGGAGGAAAAAGCTACTCTTGCACGCATGTGGTAAGGCGGATGACTCCTTTGCCCACAGCTGAAGTTCACTTAACTATGGTTAATCATCCTGGCTTCTGCCTCCCTACAATCAACTTTCTCTGCTCCTGAACAGGTTCAGCCAGTGTCAAAGCAAGCTGTTCCCTGGCTGATAGATGTAGGCCAGTTCCTCCAAACTGCCTTTGGAATGCGGTCCTCCCAAACAGCAATTATTCCAGTTAATCAGAGGAAGTCCAGCTCAACTCATGCCTGCTGTGCACAGGTGTGAATGGGGTGGGCATGCTGAAAATTTCCAATTGGGAGAGAGGGATGAGTTGGCTATGTGTGTGTTATGTGTGCGGCAACTAAAGGCTCCCTTAGCCAGCTTTTCTGAGTTGTAGGAATGCCGTGGTCCCTGAGACTCACCCGCAGCCCATCTACATCCATCCAATAACCATCCTTTGTAGACATCCCCCAACCATGCCCAGAGTGCAAATTCAGCTCTCTTTGAATGCTTGCCAGAGCCATAGAAGAATTAGATTGGTCCCTGCAGCTTTTGTAAACTACAGCCCTGAGCCCATTAACCTGTGGAGGTAAGGTCCTACAGGTGAGAAAGAATCTGCCAAAAAATGGGGGAGGGGAGTGAGAATGGGAGGGCACCTGCAGAGTATGATCTGAGACTGAAGACCTGTTGGGAGGGAGGGAGTTGTGGGGTGCATCTTACCTGCTTGCTGTACTTGCTGCTGGCCTGACAGCTGTACTCAGAGCAGTGGTCTGACCCAATGGAGATGTTGTCCCCCGCACCCACAAAGGTGTTGGCCGGCGGCAGGTCCTGCACAGCCTGGTGCTTTTTCCCAGCGGTGGGCGACTGGGGGTGAAGCTGCACAGTGGGCAGCGGTGAGCTGGATTTATAATGACGGGCCAAATCCGGGCTGCCCGGGCCACCGTTGACTGAGCGGTAGCGGCTCAGTTCCGGGCTATCAGCAGAGAGTTTCTCATGGACGCTGTCGTAGCGCTGCCCATTGGGCTTGGAGGCCTCGACGGTGACGATGCTGCTGTAAAGTGGCTGCTTGCCACCCTTCTTGCCCTTCCGGTCCTTTTTGGGCTTCTTGGCCTTGTCGTGGGGCTGGGGCGTGAAGAAGTCCTCGTGGTCTTTCTTGCCGGCCTCATAGCCACCGTGCTTTCCCTTGGAGCGGCAATAACGGGCCAGGACCACCACCAGGATGAGCAGCACCACGGCCATTACGCCAGCCACCACACCCACCACGATGCTGAGCCGCTGCTTGCTCAGCTCGTAGCTGGGGTCACCTGCGATGTCGCGGCCCAGCGGCGTGTGCAGGCTGCGTGCCACTTGGCTCTCCACTGCGCTGGCATTGGCCAGGCTCTCGTTGACAAACACGTGGAGCAGCGCCGTGGTGGCCTGGGGGGGCTGGCCACTGTCATTGACCTGAACCACTAGGCGGTGCAGGCCATGGTGCTTGGGTGCCAGCTTGGCCACCAGTGAGACCACACCGCTGGCCGGGTCGATCTCGAAGAGCTTGAAGGGGTTGCCGCCCACCAGGCTGTAGCTCAGCTCAGCGTTCTGGCCTGCGTCAGCATCACGGGCCTGCACGGCTGCTACCACAGATCGCGGGCTGCTGGATGGTGGCAGGATGGTGAAGGAACTGTTGGCTGGTGAAGTGACGGCAGGCGCGTTGTCATTTTCATCCATGACGAAGAGCGAGACAGTGGCCGTGGATGAGAGCGCCGGCTCGCCGCCATCCACCGCCTTCACACGGAAGGTATAGCTGGTCTGCAGCTCGCGGTCGAAGGAGACAGTAGAGTAGATGGTGCCCGTGTCATTCTCAATGGAGAAGATGCCGTCGGGTGCGCCGGGGCCAGCCCCCTGCATGCCGGGCTGGATGGCCAAGCTAAGCTGAGCATTGCGCCCCTTGTCGGCATCCATCACAGTCACCA
The DNA here is from genome assembly GCA_032468055.1 of Acrochordus granulatus. NCBI lineage: Eukaryota > Metazoa > Chordata > Lepidosauria > Squamata > Acrochordidae > Acrochordus > Acrochordus granulatus. The sequence continues at coordinate 61,142 of JANHZU010004197.1, read as the reverse complement.
TGCCCACCGGGCTGTTGGGCTGAAGGTTCTCCTTGACATAGAAGGTGAAGACGTCCTGCATGAAGCGGGGCTCGTTGTCATTCCGGTCGGCCACCCGCACCACCACCAGGGCGGAGCCCTGCAGGGAAGGCACCCCTTTGTCGCGGGCAGTCACTTGGAACTCGTAGGTGTCCCGCTGCTCGCGATCCAGCACCGCTTGCACGCGCACGTCGCCCGAGTCCGGGTCGATGGTGAAGAGGCCCGCGGGCGCCTCGGCTGCCAGCGGCGAGGGCTCCAGAGAGTAGGCCAGCTCGGCGTTCTTGCCGCTGTCCGCGTCAGTCGCCAGCACGGTGGCCACCCGCTCGCCCGGGGCGTTATTCTCCGGGAAGGGCACCTCCAGCACGGGCTGGCTGAAGATGGGCGGGTTGTCATTGGTGTCTGCCACCCGCACTAGCAGCGAGTTGTTGCTGGAGAGACTGGGACTGCCGGAGTCGACGGCCACGATGACCACGTTGTAGTCCCGCAAGGCCTCGTAGTCAAGCGGGGCCGAGGTGTGCAGGAAGTACTTGCGCTTGTTCTGCGGCTCGCCCTCCCCCTCGCTGGCCGGCTTCAGCTGGAAGGGCACGTCGCCCACCACTGTGCAGGTCACCACGCCGTTCTCACCTTCGTCGCGATCCGAGACCTGCACCAAGGCGATGGGGGTGTCCACCAGCACGTCTTCGGCCACGCTGGCCACCCCGTCCCGCAGCGGGATGCGCCCGATCTTGCGGATGTCGATGGTGGGCACGTTGTCGTTCTCGTCGCGGATGGTCAGCACCACGGTGGCCTTGTCGTTCTTGGGCGGCTGTCCGCGGTCCCGGGCCATGACAGTGAACCGGAGCTGGCTCACCTCCTCCCGGTCGATCCGATGCAGGACGCTGAGCCAGCCCGACGACTCGTCCAGGCGCAGCAGGCGCCTCACTGATTCGGTGGCCGCGCCGAAGACATATTCAATCTGCCCGTTGACCCCGGCGTCCGCGTCGGCCGCCCGCAGCTGGAGGATCGGGGTGCCGGGGCTGCTGTTCTCGGCCAGGTCCGCCTCATAGACACTCTTCTCGAAGCGAGGGCTGTTGTCGTTCACGTCGGTGATCAGCACGCGGAGAATGGCCTGCGAGGAGCGCGCCGGCTCGCCCCCGTCCCGCACTCGTAGGCTCAGCTCGTACGAGTCCCGTTGCTCGCGGTCCAGGGCCCCTTTGACGATCAGCTGCGGCTGCTTCTCGCCGTCGGGAGTGTCGGCCACCTGCAGCTCGAAGACGCTACTCCGGGCCGGGCCGTCAGCCTCCTGCCTCCGCTTGCCGCCGGGATACAAGGCACCATCGGAGGCAGCGGCGGCCGTGGCCCCCGCGCCGCGCCTGCTGGCCTCCCCGCCGGGCTCCTGCAGCAGCTCGTAGCGCTCAATGCCGTTGCGGCCGAAATCGCGGTCAGTGGCGGTGGGGAGAAGGTAGAGGGTCCCCACCGGACGGTTCTCCTCGACGGTGAGCGTGAGAACCGGGGAAGGGAAGGTTGGCGTGTTGTCGTTGATGTCCAGAATGATGACCCGACCCTCGAAGAGGTCGACCCAGCTCTGCGAGGGCCCGATCACCGACACCTCGAAGTCCAGGAAACATTCATTCTCGTCGAAGATCATCTGACACTGCGGCAGCTTCTCGCGGTCGATGCGCCGCTCGGTGGTGCTTAGCTCGCCCGTCATGTTGTCGATCTTCAGGTAGTCCGAGCCGGACTCCAAGCTGAACGTCACCTCGCCCGAGCCGGTCACGATGCCCAGGTCCGAAGCCACGTTGCCGATCCGGATGTCGGCCGGTCCCTCCTCGGCCAAGCGGTACCTCAGCACTTGCTTAGCCGCAGCCAGGGTGATCCAAAGTGGCGGCGGCAGCAGCAGCAGAAACCAACAGCAGCAGCGGCAGCAGCAGTAGCGCGATTGCACCAAACCCAGGAGCGCCGGCATCTTCCGCCTCTTGCTGGACCCCCTCCCCGACCAAAGACCCCCAGATCG
>JANHZU010004195.1:96122-106915 GCA_032468055.1 Acrochordus granulatus | reverse complement strand
CAATCCAGATGCCTGTTTTTTAAACTTTTGTTGCGATGCAATTACCCTGGACAAGTGAGAGTCTTCACAGACATGTTAACAGAGAGAATGAAAGACTGCACACATTTGATCTGACATGCTGGCAATCTTGATTTTTAATCTCCCGTCAAGGTGCTTATTTCTAAGCAGAGGATGGTCCCACATTCTTTTCAGACATATTTTCACTCATGGCAAGCTATCCAAGCATGGATTCCCTGATATTAATTCCAATGTATATTTTGGATTGTGAAAAAACATGGAAGGCACTAAATCTATTCACCTATAGATGAAATAATATAAAAGGGTGAAAAATCTCTACATGTGGAAACAAGGCACATGTTGTGAGCAGGACCATTTTCAAGAACAAGCAACATCTAAGAAATCCAGCACTATTAGATTTCAATTCTTCTGATACATTAATAAGAACTACCAATTAATCAGTTGAAATGTGGACACAATCAGAGGCAAATGAAGATTTTTGCTCAGTTCTGTCATTCAGTGAATGTGATCCACATAGAATATGTGTCTGAATATGCATCTGTGGGCTGGAATAAGACATTAAATGGATTGCAGTTTTGTATATGTCTGGATTGGCTACTTTATCCACCCTCTTAACAGACTGGAGCCTCAATCCATCTTCTTTTTACAGATAGTCCTCAACTTGTGACCACAACTGGGATCAGAATTTCTATCACGAAGCTATGTGGTCATAAAGCACAACATCATGTAACATAATGGTTAGCAAAGTTCATCTGTACAGTAGGTGTTCTTAGGATAGTAATACTCTTTATATCTTTACAGTTGTATGCAAAAGTATAGTACTCTTGATCAAACTGTACATTAAGCTAACAAAACCTTTTCATTGTACAAAAACAGATATTTTGCAAATTTGAATACATACTTACTATTTATGTGCAGACGTTAATAAAACAGTAGTGAATATGGCAGGTGCAAAATGTTTGAATACTTTTCCAATCAGTATTTGTAACACCTCCTTTGGAAGAAATAATCACTTCCAATTGTTTCCCTGTGGCCACCTAAGAATCTTTCTTTTCTTGCTTTTGGAATGTTTTCTCACTCTTCATTGCAGAATACTTCTAGCTCAGAAATATTCATAAATCTCCTTGTAGGCCCAGTATGATTAAGATCTCTTTATAGATTTTCAATAATACTCAAGTCTGGGGATTGTGAAGGACGTTCTTTCTTGTAAGAATTTAAACTATAGTTTTGTTTTCTAAGGCAAATTAATCATAACTTCTATTTCAAATTCAAATCTGAATTTATTACCAGCAAGTATGTATATACTATGCACATTTACAAACACAATAACGAGTCATATAAACTATTTAAATGTTTATTGGACTGAAAAAATGGCAATATACATTTTGAAACTGCTAGAAATTATAGTCCTTTGTACCTTCACATTTAGAAAACAAAAAACAAAAACACTCAGCCTTTTTGTCATTATTTAGAAAATAGTTTTGCTCATTGCCACTAGTTATATTCCTTATATATGTATTGCTGTATACTGAAAGATTATATTGTATATAAGGCATTCTTTGCATAGTTAATGGTGTTTTGAACACTGAGTCTATAAGACAATGTGAATTGGAGGAAAGTGGTTGCTAACAAATATCTCAAAGCAGTGTCCTTATATGAATGGGATGTGATTACAAACTGTACTATATTAGTGAAAATAGATATAGAAATGGAAGCTTTTTAAAATTTAAGTATGGTTGAAGCTTCCTGTTGTTTCTTAAATAAGATGGGGGGGAATTAGTCTAAAGAAAAACATTTCTTAAACCTCTATGTCCCAAAGAATGATTGACTAAATAATTTCAAGTATTTCCAAATAATTAAGGTTTTTTTTTCCAAAAAGTAACTGGGGATGGATTATGAAGCTTTCCTTCAAAATATAGAAGAGCAACATTTTAAAAAATCCAATATATTGAACAGGAAGTGATTATCAGTAAAATATCAAATTTTACGCAATGACAGAACAGTGACACAACATAAACAATGGAGATATCTTTATATCTTATTTAGGAAATATAAAATTGGTACCCAAAGGACCATTTTACATTCCACAGGTCACATTTTCAGATTCCATTCTTGGGAACAGGCTTGAAGGGTCAAGTAAACAAAAGCATTAGATATTGAGCAACAGCAGAGCTCTCTTAATCCTTGTAATTAAAATTAGTCACAAATGGTTATACTAAGACTGCAATCCTATACTCTTATTTAGGAGTATATCCCACTAAATTTAGTGGGACAAATTTCTCAATAGATGTGTATAAGATTGTAGTATAATTCTTTCTTAGGACTTTCTTCTATCCAAGATGAAAGACTTTTTCAAGAGGCCAGAGATTGATACAACCAACTTTCCATCTGTGGGTGGAAGGAACCTCCAGAAGGTTTTATGTATTACAGCTCTGTCTTCAAATTTAGAAAGTTTTTGATCCAGGACAGAGTGGTGAAAAAGGGTTAACTACAGCTTATTCTACTATCTAAACAGGTCCATTGTACAGTAAGTGACCATCTTTCTTCAGGTTATTTAGAGAATCTTTTTTCTTTCTTGTTCTGTTTTGGGGAGACTGCATATATGGAGTACTAAACACAACAAAGTGTGCTTGATTTCCCCCCCAAAGGTCTTACTTTACATCCAAGATCAGAACCCTCACAATGTAGTCTGTTATTTTCTCTAATCATATAATTCTCCTTCCAGTCTTGATATTACAAGGATTGATTCTGAGGAACTCAGCTTCAGCCAAACAGAAAGTCTTATATTTTGAGGGATAATTTTTCAGTTGTGTTTAGGATTTTGCCTTTTTTTTTTCCTCAAGCCTTAGAAATGCCAAAAGAAAAGTCTTAGGAAGAGTCTAGGGATAACTTCATATAGTCTTCAGTTCTGCAAAGAAAAATAAGAAAATAGAGAGAATACATTTTAATTGTGTCACCTTGGGTCAGTTATATATTACTAATGCTTATATTTTTTAATTAGAGAATAACTCAGTGCAGGGAAATAATTTTAAGGAAAGTTTCTAGACCTCTTAGGCATAAACAAAACAACATAAGGATGCCTCATGTTTTAAGAGGTTACTTCATCGTCTGCAGCAGGATAGCTTATACTCATGAATATGAGTACCTACAGCACCGCTTGTTTTCCATCAAAAACATTTCACATTTCTTTTTAGCCCTGTGAAGTGAAAACTGGCAAGGATTTTCAAGGACTTCCAAGTTTGGAGAAATACAGAACTAAGTACTATCTTCTTTAGCAATCACATGATTTGTTGTTCAGATTCATGAACCTACTGATCTGGATAGAAGGGAATATTTGTAGCTCAGGGGTGAACTATGGGGTCTTTCCTACTCTCTGAGATTGGTTGTTTTCTTACAGATATTTCATTACCAAACTAGATAACATCATCAGTGCTACTAGTGAGCCCTATTGGCTGAGATGTGGGGATTAAATATGAGATGCTCTATTTATCAGAAGCCTGTTTCTCTAAGCCAAGAACTGGAACTTGTAATGAAGAGGACTGTCATATTCCTTAGCTGTCAACAAGCTCCTTTCTGTATTGATAGCAAATAATTTTCCAAAAATGTATCCATGATAGGAATATTACACTCCTTTTCAACTGTGTATTTTTATAAGTCAAATGCTGGATTCATAAATATTAAGTAAATATATACTGCTAAGGACCACTGTTGAGAAGATGTGGACATTTGTAAACCATTTATCATAGACCGCTACTGAAAAGACTATTGACTGTACATATCCATTTCTTAAATATCAGGCAAAGCGTTTGTAAATGCTCTACTTTTTAAGCTGAAAAAGTCTTACTGCTGCACAAACTTTTTTCTCTTTAAGTTGAGGAGATAAAAGCAATATTTATGAATTAATGACCATCTATATAGTTATGCAGATCCTCTGCAGTTAATGAGATTAAAACGTTAGATGAACAGTCTGAAGCTCCAGGGACAGACATATGAAGACTTCAAATCTCTCTTCTGACCTCTCCCCCCACTCCCTCAAATCTTTCCTGGTTACAGTTGTGGAAAATCTGTAGTTCCTTAACATTTTAAGGTAGAAAACACATGGACGTGAAAATGTAAGCTCTAAAATACTTCTTAAAAATGCAGAAAAAAATAGCCCACAGATACAGGAAAAATGGAACAAAAAACTTTTAGACTGGTCCTCATAAATGACAAACCAGTTCTCACCTCCTTGGTCTTTTCTTTCTCTTCTCAAGAAGTCCTAGTTCAAGAGACTAGTACTAACTGCTAACTCTTATTTTAATAAACAATGGTTATTAAAGATGGCCTATCCCAGGATTCCAGTATAAGCAATCAGGATTAGCTCTGTAAAGAAGTGGCCAACAAGCTATTCTTTAATATATTGATATGCCTGGGCTTATAGTTTATTTTTAACTGATTATCATCACAACATGATTATTAACACAACATAATGGCTGTATTGAAGCTTTTCTATCCATCTATTTCAGCTGAAATGTTTCTTCTAAGTATGGATTACAGTATCAAGTATATTGAAAATGCAGACAGCAAAGAGCTTGTTTGTTTTTATGTGTTAAGTCAACAACACTAGAGCAGGTCATAGATACCCTACTTTGATGCAAAGGCACAAAAATTTTTGGAAGCTTCAGGCCATATTTTTAAAAATTGTATTTTTCATTGACTACAAGCCTTTATGCAACAAAATATCGAAAGCAGCAGAATTCTCTGCCTGATTTTGGGCTGGGAGAGGGGGAAGATGTGTTAAGTTTAATTCACATTTAATTTACCACATTTTTACCTATGTTTGCTGATAATTTGCTGCTGAATGTTAACAGTGTGATCTGAAACCCTCCAGGGCTACAAAAATGATGGTTAGGGGATTATACGTAGCTGGTAGTTTACCCACCCCATCTACCATCACTCCAAAATATTTATTTTTGCTAACATGCTAACAGTTCAAACTGCTGTCCACTTAAATCAACCTAAGAAACTCTAAAATTACCAGGAGTAATTCTTTTTTCTAGAGCTGCTTATTTTGATGGAAGATTATATAAATCTTATCTCTTTTGTGGGGACATATTTGCAAAATATCAGGCCACAGCTAAGAGCTGACTTTCAGATAGAGAGTTTCTGTAGTTACAGGTGAAAAGCAAATTCATCGACATTTCCTTCAAAATTTCATGAATGAAGCAAGATGATAAAACTCGTTCATACAGTCCCATGACAGATGCTAATTTTCACATGTCTTGGTAGTTTCCTAATTTTGACCCACCTTTTATTGTTTAGTGAAGGAAACTACACCCACAACATCTAGTAAGTTTGCAGATGGCAAATGTCTGACTATGACAGGATCAGAAATAAATACCAAGGCTAAGGAGAATTACAAGCTGAGCAGGAATAGAAAAGAATCAAGGGCTCAAAGCAATTTTCCTTTTCCTCTGTCTTCTCTTGGGCTGCGTACTGCAGTTGTGAAGAAAAGACTACTTCAGTTCATCATCAAAGGACTCTACAATTCCTGCAGAGACCCATTAGAGATGGTCTTGAGGGGAATATTTAAAGGCCATCTCTCACACCCAGAAAAAAGGGCAGAAACATTCCTTAAGATTTAGGAAAGGAGGTAGTATTTGGAAGAGATTCAGGCTGGCTCCTCCTGGACTCATTGGAGTATAAGTGGGAGGGAAAGAAAAACCCAATCAGACATGCAAGATTCTGTTAATGCAGCATAGCTTATCTCAATAAAGCTGACTCCTAGTCTTCTTGTGGAATCTGTTTCCTGATGTGGACAACCCCAGAAGGCTCGAGTTCTCTCTGGTATAACTGATTACATAATATAAATTAAGTTCTATTATACATGAAAAAAATCCAAGATCAGTTCTATGCCAGCCATATTTAAGAAATGAATGGCAAAAGAGAACCAGATAGGGGCACATAAAAAAATCATCAGATTTTATATGTTAAAATTGAATTGTATGTTTTTTAAGAAAACACGCTACTGCTTTTGAAAGTAACAGCAATATTAAATGCATAATCAGCTAGTTTGCTGTCCAGAACATCTTTTTGATTTGCTTTCTACACGTTGTTGCTGAATTTTTCACAAAGTGTTTTAGGAGCCAAAAACCAGGTAACTGCTAGAAGAGATGCCTTGCTGCCAGAAATTATTGGATGAGCTAGTTTGCTGATGCTTGGGAGTTTATAATTGATCTGAATTTGTATCCTACTTCTTTAGTAAATAAAATTATTTTAACAGTTGTTGGTAACTAAAGAAGTAAGAATGTATATTAGGTTATTTTCACATGTAATAATATCTGCAGCAATAGCAATTCCAACTCTTTCTACTAGTTGGATTATGCCATTGCTAAAAATCACAATCCAGATGAAATATTAATGAACCTATGCCTTCCAGAAATGTTGAGGAATGCATGGGATTTCACTATGGCTGAAAGGAAACCAGGTGAGAAAGCTGATTTATGCAAAGTGGTCTGGTCTGGAATTCTTCCATAGGTTAACAGATTAAACAGCATTAAAACTTCATTTCAAGAGTAACCTTCCCCATCCTCTTACCATGCAGAGAACAAGGGCAACAACTGAAATTTGACAACAGTGCCTATTGTCCCCAACCAGGTTTGTCTGGAATTAATAGCAACTATTGTCCAAGACAACCAGAAGCTTCACATTGGGGAAAGGTATTATAAAGAAACACTTGGCAGTTTTATTGAGTGCATTAACTCTCCCACAGCATCTGTAGATCCTTGCTGCTTCTTGCCCAACCTTAGGTGCTTATCGTGCTGCAGAAGATGAAATGAAAAGAGGAGCAGAAACTTACCAGCCTCTTTCATCCCAAAGAAGCACCATGCTGGACAGGTAAGCAAAGCTGCTGGTAAAGTAGTGAGAGGAAGAGGAGGCAAATGACAAGAAGAGGTGGAGGTAGTCACTATCCCAAGGCAATACATAAAGACACAAGGTTTCAGCAAGCAAAAATTATGGGGAAATAAGCAGAAGAGAGCATGCATTAGACAGAAGGGTTGGCAGATGCCAAGATGCCACTCTCTTGTTTCAAGAGAGTCCCACCCCTATGAAGGCTGGTGTTTGGGAAAAGGGAAGCTGGAAAAATGTTTGGATGCCTTGGTTAACCTTCTGCTCCTTTGGCCTATATAGAGGAGCTATTATGAATTGTCCAGTCCAAACTTAAGTATATCATATGCACTGAATATGCACTTCTCAAATAATGAGAAGATTATCTGGTTTTTTTAAGAAAAAAAGAAACAGACTTCAAATGAAAAACTCTACCCCCTCTTGCTGCACCTTCTTGGATTTCAGCAAGGGATTGTGGCCCAATAGCTTTTAATATCAGACATTATTCTTTCATTTGTTTGATTTGAATTTCAGAGTGTGGTATCCAATTTGCTGCAAGCTTTTCTCATCAATGAAGTTTAAATACAAGGCACGGATGACTGGAAGAACATTTCTGTTTTAGTTTATCTTAGTCCATTTCTCATCTGATAAATGAATTCCTGTTGCTTAGCAAATATTTGTACATCATCTCTCCACCAAGTAGCTAACAGAACCTGTAGTACTATAACAATCTTCATTCTATATTCCCCCCATCTCTGGTGGAATAGAAGTAAGAAAGGATGATGACATGTTCAACAAAGAAAGCTCTATCATGTTTGCCGCCTTGAGTTGTTTATAAAATAATAAAGGCGGGATACAAATAAATATATAAGCAATTATATTTCCAAGAAGCACCCAAGCAGTATTAGCTTCTCCCACTGTTAATCCCAGCACCCAGTCTTCAGTGGTATAGATCTCTGATCCTAGAGATATGCAAACATCATAATTAGCAGCCATTGTCAACTTTCTCTTCTATTAATTTCTAGTTGTTCCCAAACTTGGAGATAATTTTATGTTGCCTTTTGCTCTGGATATTCTGTAATCGGGAGAAGCAATTTACTATGCTTAGTGCAGATCTATTGCTTTTTTTGGCTTAATCTTCAAAACTAATGTCAAACTCAGTTTCTCTCACCTATCTCGCTGAAGGAAAGGTGATAAGAGAAGTTTTATGGCAAAATGAATCTGCTGTGTTATAGTTACTTTAGCAACAGGTAGAGCATTTTATAAGGTAAAGAACCTTTGGCTCTGTAGATGTTGCTAAATTACAACTCACAATATGTCCCCCCACACACTATTTGCCCTTGGTTTAAATTTTAAATTAAAAAAGCATTTAGAGGACCACTTATATAGAATAAATCTGTAAACATCTGCTATTATCTTTTGAACTTCAGGAAGGAACTACTTAATAAAACTAAACTCCTTGTACTAATACCAATTTAATTTTCAACAATTCACCAAGAATGCTAGGAAATGTAGGTCTGAGAAATGTTATGAAAGATACGACACACCACTCCAAAATTACAAGTCCAAGGATTCCTTGGAAATGGACTAGTTACTGAAAACTGAAGGAGATATGTTCAGATAATGCAAACTAGCAAAAGGGATTTTGTAGGCAATTTCAGATAAGAAAGCATGCCTAGATCTACTGAGAGCATGCCAATACAAGGCTTTCAAAGTGTTATCTTTCAAGGAAAATTGCAAAATACAACACAGTAACTAAAAGATTAGAACTGAAGATATGCTGGAAACCATTGTTTAGGCTTCAAACCATGCATTAAATTGTTTTATAAATAAATGCAAAATACAGGTCCTATTGAAATCAACTAGATGTACATAGACCCTATTTGACTTGAATTTAACCCATTTGTAATACAAGTCTGACATTTAATGAAGAGGCTTGAGAACTGCAGCTCACTCTTACAATCCAAATACTGTATTACTTATATAGACTTGACTGAATAGCCTGAAGCTGGTGCCTCAGTATGGATCTATGACTAATCCTTGGAGCCTCTCTGACTGCTCTTCTTCCCTATTGTTTTTCTCTCCTTTCATGCTGTCTGATTCCCATAGGAGCACAAGGAGAGCAGCAAAGAGAAAGAGCAATATCCTCCCTTTCTCTGGAAGATGCTACAACCCCCATAAAGAGAAGAGTTTTCTCTATGAGTGGGTAGGAGCAGCATACTGAGAGACTAGGAAAATTTATTTTGATGCCTATACAACAAGCTAAGGACTTTTATTTTCTGGTATCTATGAAGCCCGCAAGATGCAAGTTTTAGGTTATAAATGGCAGAGCAAACATGGGAGACAGTATATCTTGTAAGGCAAAATATTAAAGATCTATAATACTGTTATCGCGCTGAACAGAGGTTGATTTAAACTAAAGAGCCTGAAGCATGCACATTCAGATTGATTGTGCCACAGATACCCTAGAGGGATCTTGTGTTGAAACATAAAATAAAACCTTTCTGCCAATATCAATGTACTGACTCTCAGGCAAACTACTCTCTCAGACTTACTCCCCTCCATAGAAATTGCTGCATATGACCGATTGGGATAGACAATTCCTTCAGCCTCCAAAGGTAGAGAGGTGCCACCCAGCTCCCATTAATTTAGTCGAGTTGCCCAAAGTTCAGGTGTCAAATTGGAGGGACACGTTGCTCCTCTTAACTAAAGACTGTGGATGAAAAAATAGATGGGAAAGGCCAGCAGCATATGTTCCACTAGGCAATGGCCTGGGCACCTCTTTTGATCTGCTGAACTGTGGTGCTCATGGTAAATGAAATGGGGCACAGAAGAGAAGGAGACTAATTTATTAGTTATGAATAGGGAGGAGGGGAGGAGGTGCAGGGGGAGGGGGAAACATGGTCAATTTTAGTTTCCAATAACATTAGCAGAGGTTATAGGTGGAACCACTACTTCTAAGAAGCATCATCTCCTTACCAAAAAGATTTGCAAGAAAGTTTGTGGCCGAGGACCTAAGGTACTTGCTACAGGGATGTGAGATCAGAGGTCAGCTCAATCCTGCAATATAATAAACGCAGCAAACCTGGGTCACATCAAATGGCATCAATGCCAGGCAATGCCCAACAGGAAAAAGAAAGCCGGGGAGGGTTAGGGTGCACACGCAGGCACACGGGATAAAGAACCAAAGGCTTGAAGGGCTGATGGCATGGCTTTCCTCAGCTGATTCACTGTAGCTCCTTACCTGGGGGCAGCCCTGCCCAAAGAAATCACAAAAGAGGAGGAGGGTTTGGAAAAGCCTGAAATGGAAAACTGCTGATGCCACCACCAGCTCTCCAAGGGAGGGGAAAAAAACAAAACAAAAAAGCTGAGAGAAACAAACACAGACAGACAGACAAGGTCACAGTGACAAGAAACAGAGAAACGGTTAGAGAAATGCAACAGTCCGCCAGATGCCCATTAGCGCAAAAGGTGTGGGGGGAGGAATTTGCAAACAGCTCTGCACAGGCGAAGGCAGGCAAGCATTAAGTCGGGCAAAGGGGATCCAGGGCTGGGAAACCCTGCTCAATCGTACAGCTGCAGTCAGGTTGCAGGATGGAAAAGGTTGCTACCAAGCCCTTTCTTTCCTGAGGAAAGAGCTGTCCTAGGGAATTTCTCAGGTTTTTGTCAGGTAAAAGATCAGTTTTGATCATCTTTAAATATTTGTGTAATGAAGGAAGGCCAAAGAGTCTAATCTTCGTCACTGCTGCATTTGTTGCATTTGTTCGTTTTATTTATGTTACTAGACCGCTCCAAATACAACCCATTCTTAGTGACATAGGATTCCTGAGAATGTGCCCGATACATTAACATCTACACTTCTTCAGTTTGCAATTCTTCAGATATGTGGAATGCAACCCTTAACACTT
>JANHZU010004195.1:57205-69424 GCA_032468055.1 Acrochordus granulatus | reverse complement strand
CTACTATCTCTGCTTTTTCAAGAATCAATATCTACTTAATTTTTTCATCATTTTCTATTGACAAGGATACTTTGATGACCCAGTGAAGCAGGCAAAATTGATAGAGTTTTCCAGATAACATGATATAATTCCCCAATGAAGCCATGAAGGAAAGGCAGAACGAAGGATTGCCATTTAGTAGTTCTGCATTCAGAAGATCCTAAATTTAGTTCTTAGCATGTTAAGATAAGAAAAAGCTGCCAGAGAACCTGGAAAGTAACTACCAGCATTGGCTAAATTTGTTTCCTCCTCCAAGATGGCACTTTCCTGAGTTCAGGCAGATAGATTTTGAGAAAATCACTTGGAATGGGCTACATTACAAGGAGTGATATAAAGCAATACTCTTAATTCCAAGTTTAGGAAAATTTTTCTGAGGACTGAACACTGAAGACTCCAACATTGTATTAGTATCTGTTCAAATACTTAACATTTCAATTTTTTTGAAGTGATTTACTTTAGCTCTAGCTAGAAATATTCAGGATGTTAGTTTTCACAGGCTAAAGGGCAGCACTACTCTATAGTATTTTGAACAATGCCACCAATCTTAATCTTATTTTAGAGGGAATTAAACAAATAGCTTGCTTAGAACATACTTGGCACGCACCAGCTCACACATGAGCCCCACCAGCCCAATCCTTTCAAGCACTCAAGTCAATACAGAAAAATGTCTCTCCCTCTGGATGCTGGTCAGACACTGCCTCCCTCTAAAGCTAGCCAAGAAAAGCCAGGCAGTCGGAAGGAATTTAAATAGGGCTATTATTCCTATTAAAGTGGCGGATGGCAGAGAAGGAATACATCAATTCCCCCCCTCCAGCTTTTGAATATCCAATGAAGTGGGACAGAGTCAGATGGGGAGACCATTGTTTAAAACTATCTTCTGCCATTTAAATCTAAACTGTTAAAAAAAGTCTAGCAATCAAATCCAAGTGGCAGTGGTGAAGAGAAACACAGTCCAACCTCCTACAAATCAGCTGATTTTTAAGCCAGCACATTCCATTTTTTTAGCCCTTTGATCAACAGCCTTGAAAAATTCCAAAGAATGTAGGCTGAAAACTTCAGAAAGAAGAGAACCTGGTTCGTTATATGTTGCATTCTTCTGTACTGCGATTTCTAAAATTATAGCATATCCTTCATAGCTCAGGTCTTTTTCCAGACCATTGTTATTTGAATATGCTTAATTATTCTTTAAAATAAATTTTGAATAGTTTTCAGAGAACAGGGACAATACCAGACAGTTAAACTAATGGGCTAAATACAATTAGATGAGCCTAAATCAAAATGTTCTGATCCAGATTCCAGCTTAGCTCATAGTTCTTTATCCTCATGGGGCCTTGTTCTTTCACTCTGATACATGCTGTTCCTCTGATTCTTCATATCATAAGGCTGCACTGATCTTTCCCCTGAAATGATAAAGATGCTGTACTTCCAGATCGAGATTTTCTTTTAGCTGTTCTGAGTCACATGCCCTCATGGATTAACTGTTGAGGCTAGCCTGCCAATTGCTGAGTTTATCCAAATATAGTGGTAGGTAGAGATAACATTTGCTTTTTTCCTCTCTCCCCCAAAGCAGTGTGCTGTAGTAAGGACAGTGATTTCTTGCCAAAAGTCTGAAATGATCTCTTGAACATTAGATACCAGGCTGCATAAAGACTGCAGGCTTGATATGGTATGTCTTTATACCAGCCATTCCAAACCCATTGTCTTCCAGTTGCCTTGGAACATCAGAGAACTGTAGTCCCTAAACAGCAATCTTTTTCATTCCCATTAAGATCACTTGGGATCCTCAGAGTTAGACTAAATTGGAATTCATCTTATTCTAGAAGAGCCTCTGACTAATTCACTCAGAGAACATGAGCTCCTATGCCGGTCCACTAACTCTGTTTGGTCTAGCAAAGGGAGGGGCAGCTTATCCCACAAAACTACAGTACTCACCAAACCTAGCCAACATATTTGTCTCATTTTGGTACAATTCCCATTTCTGCATAAAGTACAATGAACTGCATTAAAACAAACAAAGGATTGGGGACTTCCTTTTCCTCCTAATTTGTTCCACTGCTCAGCTTTAACAAATAGGGCAGATAACAAATAGAGCTCCCAGCCTACAACTTGTTCCAGACTCAACTCTCCTTATATGGGCACTTTTTGAAGATTGGTGACGTGCTTTGGTTCCCCAAGAACCAGTCAACTGCACTGGTTCTTGGGGAAGAACTAGAGAAACAAGAGATTATGTAGAACTACAGTGAGGTAAAGTTTGCCCTGCCAGTCGTCACCGACTCTAGGGTGCGATGCTCATCTGTTTCTAAGCCAAAGAGCCAGTGTTTGTTCGAGGACGCTTCCATGGTCATGTGGCTGGCATGACTAGAACCAAAGGCACACAGACACTGTTACCTTTCCTGTAGGAGGAGGGGGTACCCATTCATCTACTCGCATTTGCATGCCTTCGAACTGCTACGTTGGCAGGAGCTGAAGCAGAACAACAAGAGTTCACCCTGCTGCACAGCAATGCTGGGTCTTGAACTCCGGCTGCTGACCTTCCAGCTGGCAAGCAGAGCACTTTACCGCTTGCACCTCTGCGTCTCTTGAACTATAGTAGAACTCACAGAACTATTGGCGGGACCCTTTCACTCCTAAGATTGATCAGGCATTATTTTTAGATTTGATAATTGGCTTTACCTATCTGGTCTCTTCCAAATAGTTTTAAATATGATCCTGATCATCAATAGTTAATGGAAATTCTGGTCAGAGAAGATGGGAGACACTTACAAATTCTGGAGGCACCCAAACTAGGGAAAGCTGCTCCGGAGAAACTGGTTCCTGTGCCTTCAGTGGGAAAGTCATCTAGCAGAACCCGCTGGTCAGCTTTAAGGAAGTGCTTTTTTAAATATCTGGACAAGTCCCTGCACACTTTTTGGCTGGATTTCAGACATTGCCTCCTTCCTTGGACTGAAAGGGAGTGACTGGCATAAGGTCACCTAGCTGGCTTTGTGCCTAAAGTGGGACTAGAACTCATGGTCTCCCAGTTTCTAGATCACTCCACCAACTTCTTCAGTTTCTTTAATAAAATGGTAAATACTATCTATTCCATTATATAACTGAATGTGAAAAAAGAAAAAAACCTATTTTAAAAGTTATTGTTGGCTATTTAAAATACAAACTAAAATACAAAAATACACCTATTGAGAAATGGGTTCCATGATGTAAGGAATACTGATTACATTTTGTTGTTCAATGACATTTTATGGTTGTTGTATTTGTGCATTGCTCTTCGATTTAACAGTAATCAGAAATGGCAGGTATTTGAGAAAAAAAGAATGATAAAATCCAGAACAGAGATTAAATAAATGATACAAAACAATTAACAAATATACTGCAAACTAGTAGCCCACACAACATAAGTAACACACTTATTTCTAGACAATTTTCTTTGTAACATTTTTGAATCCTATGACTGAGTAGTACCTTGTGCAATAAATTCAAGTGCATTCACGTGCAATTACAGTACAGTATGTGTGACTCTACAAATTTTTTTAACTTTGTATGCACAAAAACATGGAAGGAAAATGATTTTAGATGAAAAGAATAATGAAGGTTCTGATGTGACTTAAGGAATACGTACTTTTACATATGCATGGACAGAAACTAACAAGTAGCTTTACTTTATAAAACACAACTTTTCTTTGCTCAGTAAACTTTTTATAAAAGTAATCAGTCATAATGATAAGAAACTTCTTTTTGAAGGGGTAAGAAAAGTAGATATGAGGTTGATAAGTCCCCCAATTTCATGTCTATTTTGTTATGCTTTGTTTGCAAAACACACATAACCATGGTTTACTTAATGAAACCAAGTTCCTTAATATACCAAATATCCTGAATCATAAATTAATCATGGGACTAGGTGCATAACATGCTCGGCTACAATATCATGGGTTAGCCAGCAGATGAGTACAGAATGCAAATTCAGGCAAAGATCCCAAAACACTTATTTCCACACTAACCTTGTTTTTAGTCTTCACCAATAATCACAGAACAGGCAGAACAGACAAAGCAACAACCTACCAGTATTTTCAGTAAGAGGTGGCAAATAGGCCACAATATGAGATAGTCAGTCTTATATACTGCAGGATCAATGGGAGAAGGAGGAGAAGGAGGAAAAGAAGCTTCCCTCTAAAAGGAACATAAATGTTCCTTCTACTTCTCTAAGAGATTTCTGCAGTCATTGCACAGGAGGCTCCATCCAAACATTTTTGCTTTGGGGCTGCTGGCTAATGTTCTGTGTTGCAGGCTCTGCTGTGAGTTTCCACCTGGGGAGGTTGGCCCATGCTCTGCACCCTGCTGGTAGCTTCAAGCAATGCTAAGAAGCCCAGCTGGTTAATGGACAACTTGACCAGCAGACCTGCTTCAGGCGACTTCTCCATCTTTCCATTGTTTCTCTTGGGAAATTATGCAAAGGTAAAGAGATCCCTGAGGAATAAACAGGCAGAAGCACAAGGCTGGGGTATGAAAAATAATCATATGGATTATTTTGAGGATGGGGCAATGGAGAGTGACGATTTTCATTTTCCTGCACAATGTATCTGGGCCCAAGGAAGATGTTTTTCATTTTGCTATCTTGGCACTAATTCTATTGTTTTTTGTGCAAAGCAAAATCAGTCTTAATCTGAGCTTAATAAGCCACTGCTAAGTAGGTAATAATGGCATTTGTCTGACCATGTCTAGGCTATGATATTAAACTGTTTGGGCATGGTTATTAGTTGGTATTAGTTGGATGGAAAACTTGTAGGGATTTCCAGGATTGTTGGCTAGATGGGAAAATCGATAAACATCCTAGAACAGTGTTTTTCAACCTTGGCAACTTTAAACTATGTGGATTTCAATTCTCAGAATTCCCCAGCCAACATTCCCTGTCTGGGGAATTCTGGGTGTTGAAGTCCACACGTCTTAAAGTTACCAAGGTTGAGAAGCATTGCCCTAGAGCAAGGGAATAACAACCTACTTCCAGGTTTTGCCAAGAGGGTTTTACAAACTTCTCCATTAACAAAGCACCAGCCCTTTATTCTGAACAGGCTAATCAGCAGAAGTCTCACAAACACATTTGGCTAAAATAGTTTGTTTAATGCAGCAAAAATGAAGTCATAGGCGCACAAAAGTTCTGCTTACTGCAGAACACAGAAATTAAAGTCTAAATATATCTTTGCTCCAAAATTTAAATTGTTTTTCTTACAGCTTTTTGAGTCAATGGAAATTTGGCCTTTTTCTTCATGGCATTAAGTCTAGGAGGCATCTGCTGAGCAATAACATAAGAACATGTGAGTCTTCGGATTTTGGCAGCATATAAATGTAATAAATAAATAAATAAAATAACAATTCTGTCTGCCTTGTGAATAACTGGTTGCCTTCTCATCAGTCTCATTCCTGATAGTTTAAAGATGAAGGAGCAGGGAAGTGAAATGGATGAACCAGAAACAAAATGAATGCAGCAGAGTGGATGCAAGGTTCACTGCCAACAAACTATTCTTGACATTGTAATTCAACTGGATTTGGATCTCTGCAGGTCTTTAGCATTAAGCATGATCCCTTCACTCTTATTGCTGATTATGTTGACATGCATTTTACAGAAAATCAGCTGAAAAATATCTTTGTATTTTCAGCAAGCGATTACATTTTTCCCTGTTGCAGATGGAAGCCTTTCTGAAAGTCTGGAAGATTTGCATGAAGCAGTAAGTAATACAAAGCTCTTAAGCAGTAACCTCAACTGAATCAAAGTATTCTAGGTCATATCTCAGTTAATTCTCTCATTTGTTATATACATCACAAATCTGATAAGAGATTGTCAAGTTCTACTGGTAGAGATAATTTGGTATAGGTATAATAACACAGAACTCTCATTGTCTACAATACACCACTTCTTGCAGTACCATAATTTCCATATAGATGCAAAGATCATCATGATTACTTTTATGCAGTACAGACATAACTTCATGCTTTGTGAGTGCAGAGTTTAGGTGACAGACTCTGCAACTCAGATTATCCTATGCAATAGCTCCATTTCAATTATATAGAATTATCCCTGAGAAAGTAGAGAGGTCACTGACTAGTCTTCTTATACAAATGTAGGAACTTGTGCCACAACCATTTCATGGAGGTAAGTTCTTTGCTACATTCTGGCTCCTTTATCTGTTTTTTGCTAATCTGTTACTAAAAGAAAAATTAGCTATGTAGCTCATTCATGGAACTTAAGCTCTAACAGATCTAATTATCTAATTTTACCTATCTTAAGTTAGTCCCATCTATATTGCAGCAGACTAAGAAATTAATTGTGGCATAAGAGCACATAATAAGATGGAATAAATTTGGGTTTAAGATAGAATACACATGCTGTGCCAAGCTTTCACCAGTGGCAGCATTGCTGTTTTGTGCCCTATCTCATAACTTTTGAATGCCCCATAGGGTGGGAATTCTGGAAGTTGCTTTTCCAGCTTATCTTGAGTGCACTAGTTGGGAACAGCTGTCCTAAGCCCACATAGAGATGTTTTTAAAAGGGAGAACTGTCTCATATCTCACACTTGAGTGACTATATTTATATTGATTTTGTACTTTAATGAGATATAGGGCAATTATAGCAACAGGAATGATTACCTTCAAATCATTCAAAATCTTCAAAAGGGCCAGCCTGGTGCCATTCAGAATGACATATCTGTGTGTATTTCTAATTATCCTACACTTTAATTTTGACTTCATTCTCTAAGTGTGGGTGCCCTGTAGCTAAAATGGCATCATTCACCAAAAAATAAAAAATCAGGCGGCTATAATACTTCTCTCTCCATCCAAAACAAACAAACACCTACCCTAGTAAAGATTGAGCATTCTGTTCTTAGAACAGAAAATTAAGAATTTGGGAAAAGAAATTGCATATTCTGGAAAGGGCAAGGCTAGCATTCTGAACAGAAGAATTGTACATTGTACCACCTCTCAGGATTTGAGCTAGCAAAAAAAAGTGCTTTCAGTGCAAATCCAGAAACGTACATTAAGGGAGGGAATGAGAATTAATCTGAATTTGTATAAAGGAGCCTATTAAATCAATCGACACTATATCTCTAAGATCAATCTGAGAGATTATGCTCCTAGAATGTTTAAGATCTACCAACATCTATTTAAGTCTCAAGTTGTTAACATCAAAGCCATAAATATGTTAGCTCTTCTGAAAACAAAACTCCAGCCTTCTTTAAAAATATAGAGAGAACTGGATTATTGAAAGCATCCAAGTTGGAGACACTGTGGAAAGAAACCCTTGTTACTCTGTTGTGGGAGAAAAAAAGAATCCGGTGCCATTTTTTCTGGCTAACCAATTTAAATTTTAAATTAATTTAAATCTCAACATCAGTCTAGCCACTTTATGCTTCTAATGATGCATCTTATGTCATCTGACTTGCGTCAGGAAAAATGCTATTCCCAATGTGAAGGGACCCAACCACATTTAGGATGGAAAAAAAATGAAGTTTGTTGTTTGTGGCCAATTACAGCTAACTTCTATTCTGAAACCAAATCTAGCATTCCAGTGTGTGGGGCAAGGCATTCTCTTTCTCCGTTTAAGGATTGCTAGTTTCTTTTTAACCGCTTACAATCCACAGCAGCATGTAGTAGGTATTTAATAGCCTTTTTATAACAAATACTGTTGTCAAACATTAAGCAAGGGCACATTTCTGAAGAAAGAGGAATCCCTGGACTGTCATTCACTTCTTTGACTATGAGAAAAAAATATCAGCTGCAGCAGGAAGATGTAATTTCTCAAGGTTAGAGGGGGCTATTGGAAGGGATTTCATTAAAACTATGCCAGAAGGGAGATGCCAAGCCCCCTTTTCCTTGCAATTTAGGATGAAGGCAGAAAAATCTAAGCTGATCCTAAAGCAGGATTCGCAGAAATCAGTAAAAGCAAAACATATTACCGGGAGTGCATATTTCTTCCATTGCTGCAGAGACATAAAGCCGTGCTAATAAAAGCCTTATCAAGCCCATTGAGTCGAACGCCTCTTTTTTCACAAACCAGCCACCTCCAGAGCATTCCTCGCTCGCATTCTCTGGAGCAATAGGTGAGTTTCTTGGGCTGGTTATAGCAAACGGTGACGGTGCGGGGAGGAGGAAGGGAAGAGGCACTTTTGGGGGGCTGTCCTGTGGTCGGAATCTACCGAAGCAGAGCCAGGCGGTAAGCAAGGCTGGAATGAAGACGGGCAGGACCCCCCACCCACGCCCGCCCGCTCCTCCCCCCTCAGCGCCAGAGGCGCGGGCGAGGCGGCGCGGCTCGCTCAACTCCGAAGGGCAAGTAAGCAAGAAGGAGCATCTCCGCCAACCACCGCCCGGCCCCAGCACTTCAACCGGACCGCGCGGCTGGTACAGCTCGCCTGGCCGGGTCGAGCGGGCCTGACCTGTCGGAGACGCGCGGGGCTCCACCGCCACATCGCCGTCGCCCGCTGCGCCGTATTTTTACCTTGCTCTCCTCCTCGTCGTCGTCCTCCTCGTCCTCGTCCTCCTCCCGCTCTCCTTCAGCCACCGGAGCAGCGGCGACCGCGTCCCTCTCCGCCCGGCTGGGCACCTCCCGCTCCTCCTGACCGTGACTCCGCTGTTCTGCTTTTACCGCCTCCGGGGCAGCCTCGTCCTCGACCTCCTCCCCGTTTCCCATCTCCCGAAGCCGTCCTTCCTTTTCTCCGCGGGCCCCCTCTTCGGCCGCTATTTCCTCCACGGCGTCCCTTCCCGCTTCTTTGCTTGCTACCTCCTCCTCCTCCTCCTCCCCTCCTTTCTCCTTCCGAGGCTCCGCTTCGGCCGCCTCCGGGTCCCCCTCGTCCTTCTGGAGGGCTTCTCCGTCTGTCCGGTCTACCGCGGCAGCGCTCGCCTTCGCTGCCGCCGCCTCCGGAGCTTTGTCCTCCTCTGAAGACCTCAGCCTGACAAAGACCGACGCTAAAATAACAGCCAGGACCGTGAAAAGCAGCGGGACCGCGACGTACAAGTCCAGAGCTACATCCATGTCTCCGGCGGCTCTGCGGCGCGAGACTCGAGGGCGCTGCCCGGAACTGACCAGGAGCTGCGGCGGCGAGTCGCTGCCGTTGCGTGCCTTCCTCCTCCTCCTGCCGCCGCCGCCGCCGGGCAAGTGAGCAGCTGGACTGAAGTCAGCTGCCTGCAAGCGGCGGTCGGCTAAATCCCTCTCTTTGGAAGCCGAAAGCGGGAGAGGGTTCCGCGACACGCGCGTCACTTCGCCGGGGCCGCCCCCGTCCCCGCCCCCGCCCCGCCTCGCCTCGGGGCCCACTCCCGGGAAGCCGAGGGCGCGGGGTGGCCGTCTGCACTCGCAAATGTTGAGACGGGAAAGAGGAGGAAGGGAAGCAAGGTTTGTTTTGCGAGCAGGGCGCAGGGCCGTCTTCAGTAATCTTGGGTCGTGTCAGCTTCCCGGGAAAAACTTAGGAGAGATTGCACCTGGTCCTACACCACAAACTCTGGTTTATATATCACTCTACACCAAAATCAAACGTTGTGGCTCAGGGAGATCCACCCTTCCTGATCACTCTTTTAGAGAGTGAATGGCATTTCTCCATTTTTCCTTCTTGCTTTATGCATCAAATTTATGGGCAGCCCAACTCATAGCAACAAACAACACAACACAAAAAAAATGCAATCTAGAAATTAATATACCAATTCATCAATACAATTCCTAAAATGGGCACATTTCTTAAGTTAGCATCTGGGAAAAAATCTGGTGTTTAGAATGGCAGGATGGGGTGCGAATCTCAGTGGAAATCCTCTTCCAGAGGATAGGCACCATGATAAAGAAGGAATATATCCAGGTCTCATCAGATGGCATTCTTTTAACAATAGAACTTGGAGCATGTCCTCTCTGTCAGATCTTATAGCGGGAATGAAATAATGGGGGAATGTAGCCAAGCCACATGACTTAAGTGGTTTTATAGGTCACAACCTGCACTTTAAATTATACCTGACAATTAGCTTACTTGCCAATAGTGGAGCAAGTAATGAGCAGCATAGATTTTACGTCAACGTGTTGAGATACAATCATAAGTGTTTGTGCCACCACAATCTGGACCAGTTATAGCTTCTGAGTGGTCATCATGGGAACCACATGTAGAGTGCACTGCAGTAGCTGATATGCGAGGTAACTACAGCATGAGTGACTGCAAGAAGAATCATCTTACCTAGAAATGGCTTCAGTTGGCACATTAGATGGATATGTACAAAGCTTTCTGCTCATATCTGCCACTTACTCCTGGAACTGTAGGCCTAGAAATTTCCCAATTGCATGCTGCATCTGTCTGGGGAAGTACAAACTCATCCAGAGCTGAAAGTGGAAACCCCTTGAAGCTGGGAGAATCCAAAACCCACAACTACTGGGTCTTGTCAGAGTTAAGCGTTAAGTATTCCTCCCAAATCAGACCCTAACATTTTCAGACACTAAAACAAGATTTTGAGGGCATTATACAGTTGAGTATCATCAGTATATTGATATCTGACTCCTGAACAATGGTCAGGTATCAGTCAGATACCAACTCACTGAGTGGCTTAACATAGATGTTTTAACAACAACTGCATCAAGCCTCTGACATCTTGCACTTAAGAACCTCAAATTTGACCTCTCCCCCTTCAATATCAATTGGAACCAACCATGAATAAAGGAGAGCCACCACACCACCATGCCTCCTAATCCCTGCTTTGGTCTAAAAGAATACCATGACTGAGGGTACTGAAGGCTACTGTGAACTCAAGGAGAACCAGACAACTGAACTCAAATCTGCCATAACACAATTACAGATGAGATCAGTGCTACCTCTGAACTATGTCCTGGACTGAAATCCAACTGAAAAGGATTCAGATAATCCACTTCCTCCAAGACTATTTGAAGCTGCAATCTGAAAATCTAAAAAGGAAAGATTGGAGATTGGATGAGTGTTAGACTGGGTCTAGTGATGGTTTAAAGAGGGGGTATGCCACTTGCTTTCTTTAAGGCAAGCACTCAAGGATGCATTAATCACTGCATGGGCCCAACCACATCTCTTTCCTGACAGCCCTTAGTTAATCTGGAGATCATTAAAATAAATATGTTTTGCCATATTTATCATCATGATGTAATCTCTAACAAGGGCTCTTACAGATTCACTTATTATCCTCCCATACTGCTGTAGGTATATCCTGTTGTTTCATCTCCTGGCACTGCTCAGAATATAAAGAATTCCAGAACACACATACCCTGCTCCTGGGATCAGTGAACAGGGAGGGGGGCATGAGAGCAATCTGCTCATTCAGGTAGAGACCAAGGCCTCAGTTAAACTGCCCAAGCTCTCCTTGGAATCCATTAGAGTCATTAGTTGCCTGGGGAAGGCTGATCTAATAGGTCTAGACTAGAATTCAACAGTATGATTAAAATATTCTGGCCTTATGCTATGAATTACACCCAAAGCCCAGTGGTAATCAGTGCACCTCATTGAGTAATGGTGTTACATGGAGATACTAGGATACCCATATACTGTAACTACTCAGGCTGCTGCATTCTGGATTAGCTGTAATTTCCAAGCAGTCTTCAAGAGCAGCCCCGTGTAGAGTGCATTGCATTAGTCTGGACAAGAGGTGATTAAAACTTGAGTGATTGAGCAAAGTTTCCTGATCCAGGAAGGAGCACAACTAGGTCACAAGATGAAGGTATCAAGGTGACTGGGATTTGCTTCTTTTGCTTCGGACCTAGTATTTTCTATTTAAAACAGTGATGTGATGCTGTATGCTACAGCTGCAGAGACACAAGCTGATGGAACTTGCTGATTCACTAATCTAACTGATCACCACAAAGTCTAAAATCATTAATTTCTAGAAATTGTTAGATAGGCTAGAATTCTAGAGTTCTTGTCTACAGAGATTCTCAGTCATCCACATCATGATTATTGCATAAAAAGCTTTCAAAAGGCAACTGGATTTTTATTTTGTTTTGCAGATGTTTTGCATCTCACCCAGGAAGATTTTTCAATCCAGACTAAATGGTGAGGGGTCACATGAATTTATACTTCTAAGATACTTTTCTCAAGGCCATTTTATTAGCATGATAATGTGAACCATTACTTCTTAACTAACACATCTAATGTCTGTCTCTTGTAGCTTTATGCTGAATATGGAAGAATAAGCAAAACTGGACTATTT
>JANHZU010004195.1:44145-57105 GCA_032468055.1 Acrochordus granulatus | reverse complement strand
CAAAGAATATAATCAATCTGATTTCGGTATTGACCATCTGGTGATGTCCATGTGTAGAGTCGCCTCTTGGGTTGTTGTTGGAGTTTTGATTGATAACTTCTTGCAATTTTGTGAAGATTTTTTACTGTTTTAGACCATGTTCTCTCATTTTGTTTTAGCTGCTTCAGTTTTGTCAATAAGTGGCTCTTATAATTGTGCTCCTCCATTATCCACAGCAGAAAGTGCATTGTGTGCACACTTCAATAGTATTCCTGCTGTCTGAAAGGCAAAAATAAATGTTGCAAATTAAGGGGAAGAAACAACATGATTGAATATGTTCAAGAAGAAAGTTGTTTAAAGGCTCTTCCTAATGTTGTGACAAGTGCTGGTGTAGTAAAAAAAAAAACAGGCAAAAGACCTTAATCTGCATTAAGATATGGGTAAGAATTGGTATAGGGATAGCCCAGTGCACCAGCTGAAAGTTTGTATCATTCACCTTTGGTTGCTAGATATTTATTTTTTGGATATATTTCACTTATTTGAAAATTTCAGGAACATGATAACTTTTGGGAGTTGGTGAAAGTGGAAGAAATTTTGAATTCTTTACTACTGGGAACTGTTCCAATTTAGAAATAGCTTTCTTTCCAAAAGTCTTCTGTTTTGATATTTTTTTTGTAAAAAAATATTTTGCTAAGTTTGGAGGAAAGTCAAAGTTTTCCTAGATGTGGAGATTTCCTTGGATGGAACATATCTGGAGACGTCTAAATCTTGGCATCAAGACATAATTTTTTTTTGTCAGACCTAATCAAATAGAAAACATATGAAAATACAGGTTTAAAGTTTTACACTTTTAAAGAGACCTAATCAATTTACTCTTCTGTCTTAGGATGCTGTGTCAAAGTACCAGGAAGTCAGTAATAATCTGGAATTTGCTAAGGAGCTGCAGAGGAGTTTCATGGCTCTAAGTCAAGATGTAAGTAAAAAATGGTTTGGAATAGATTAGGTATGAAGAAATTAAGGTTTATGTCAATAAATGTATGTGTATATATGTGTATAATTATGTTAACTTTCTTGGGTTTATGAAATCTGAATACTTCTTGTCTCCGATTTTTACTAAATGTGCAAAAGTTTTTCATAATGTGCAGATATCCTTGGATGGAACATATCTGGAGACATCTAAATCTTGGCATTTAGACATAAATTTTTGATATTGTAAGCTTTTGGCCTTATCTCAAGGCCTTTCTCAAACATGAATCCAGAGAAAGATAAAAGTCAGTAGATAAAAGTCAGGAGAACGATAAAAGTCACTTATCCCCCATTGCGTTCAGTCTCAGTCCAGAGGCTTTCATAGTGAAGAGTAGAAGACGGGGAGTGAGCAGAGTTACAGTCACCATGCGATCTTAAAGGGGATAGATGGATGATGATGAGGGATGAAGGACAGAACAGTTTGGAATATAGTGGACTTCGAATTGTGAACACCTCGGTTCATGAGATTTTTGCAAGACGAGCAAAAATTTGTAATAAAATTTATTACAAATTTCACCAGTCAACCCACATACTACCCCCATCCCATTCTCACCAGGGATGAGAACAAACAACAACTTGCAAGACGAGCACTGTGCAATGAGCTTGTGCAGGAAATCTCACAACCGAGCTGATGATTCTTCTTTCACGCTGCGTAAAAAGCATAAATGAAATGAAAGTCATTCAAGAGAAAGAACTCCTGAGATTCAGACTCCAGATTCTCCTTCCAGGCAGTCCCCCTTCTCTCATTTCCCTCACGTCAGCTGGGACTCTTCTCAAAGTATAGGAAGATTGACCCTCCCTCTTCCCTGTCACTCACTCACTCACTCACTCACTCTCTACACACAGACACACATCCTCCTCGCTTGGTACCATCCAGCCCGTCTCCATCCTGTCATCTCTTCTCCCCTCTCATAGCATGGAGGCAGGTTATGACAAGAAACAAATTTCCAAACCACCCAGGAAAGGGAAAAGGGAAAAAAGCTGTTTTGCCTCGAGAAGTGGCGGCAGCAGGTCCAATCCAATAGGGGTCGCCAGACATCAGCCGGCCTAGCAGCAGCCAATGGCCAGAATCTTCCTCAGAGCAGATCCATAAGTGCTGGTTAATTTGTTTTATTTTTACTTTATATTGTGTGTTAACCATTGTTATTTGTTTCAGATATTAGGGACAATCATTTTTACGTAAAATTCCATTGAAAATGATTTTTTTGTGAATATTTTTGGGGGCATGGAATGGATCATCTGACTTTACATTGTTTCCTATGGGAGACCTCACTTTGGTTTAAGAGCAATTCGGACTAAGAGCGTTCTTCCGGAACAAATTAGGCTCACAATAGGAGATTCCACTGTAATGGGATAAGCTCTATTCTTTACAGATATTCCCCATTATTCTTTGACTGCAATCTACAGTTTAGTCCATAGCTATAGACCTCACTAACTTTTACCATTGGTTGGTAAGAATGAGTATTTTGATTTACTACCTGGAAGAGCTACGTTCTTTGCTCACACAATCATCGTGGGAGGTAGTATCACCATTTCCCATCATACTGCATGTCCTTCGCTTTTTTCTTCGATGCATTATTCCTTCGGTTTCTGAGCTAGAATCACACTAAATAAATAAGAAATAATAACAGTAAATTCTAAATTTCAAAATTGCAATTTTTATAAGGCTTCATCAGAAAGAGAGGCTACATTTGAGGAATAAGTCTAATACAACTAGTTTCCATTTAACAATCCTAATCTGGACTAGCAATGGTCATTAAATGAAGTGTCATGTGATTGCTCCACTTCTGGTAATCCCAGTTCCTATTGTCCAGTTAATCCTACACAGACATTAGGCAAAGACCCAACAAGATCCAAGCCATTATTGGAAAAAGGGATTGCTTCCATTGCAACTCCCCCCTCCACTTATCTCCTCTCATCTCTGCCCATTCAGCTACTCATCTCTATCTGCTACTGCCAGCCCTGCCCGTCACACTGCAAACCTCTACTTCACATGAATGGAGGTTCTGGTGAGTGCATGGACAGAGGCCCTGGCACAAAAGAAGGTGGCACATGGTGCAGCAGTGGGCAGGATCAGGCAGTGGAGGTAGATAGCAGTAGGAAGTAGGTGGGCAACCAAAAGGCAATCATAAATGTGGATGGGTCAGAATTTTATTCACGTGACCACGGATGTGGTGCAATGGCCAGAACTTCAGGGACCAGTTGTTTCTTTGATCAGCACTATTATAACTTCAAACAGTTGCTGAACAAATGGACATTAAACAAAGACGACTTGTATGTTTTACAAGTTCTAATCCTAACCCCAGAAACAAAACAGGGGAGGTAGAAGAACCCTGATGTACAATCAGTAGTTTAGTTTCAAGGTTTAATTTAAGCCTCTTCTTTCCCATCTAAAATCACACAGCCTCCAGGCTATGATAGGACTTCAATAGTGTCTCCGACCTGGAGTTATGATATACAGTTAAGTATCATCAGCATACTGATAATTCTGGACTCCAAACTGTTGGATGATTTCCCCCAGCAACTTCATACAGATCTTAAATAACAACAGAGAGAAAAATTACCTCTGTGATACCTCACAAGGGAGCAACTACAGTGCCAACCTCTCCCTTGCAATCATCAAGTAGAACTGATTATAAAAGAAGCAACAGAACTACTGCAAAACAGTACCTCCAATCCCCATACTCCCTCAGAAGAATATCACAGTCAATTATATTGAAGGCCACTGAAAGGTCCCAAAGGACCAGAACAAGTAAATTATCCAGGTACAGATCCTGATAATCAACCTGAGCAACTAAAGTCACCTCTATCCACTGCCGGGATCTGAACCCTGATCCCAAGTCCAAATAATCCACTTCTCTAGAGTGCTGTATAGTTGGTTCCAAACCATTGTCTCAACAATCTTCATTATAAAGGGAAGTTTGGAGACCAGGCAATAAGTATTTAATACTTCCAGATCCAGAGAACTCCTAAGGAAGGGGTGAACTAATGCCTCCTGAAGGGCTGCTAGTATCAACCCTCCTGCAAAAAGGTGCTCACAATCTCCCACAAACTACTATCCTCCCCAATTATATAAAGAATGAGGACAGGCAAAATTCTAGCTAGCAATGATTCAAGACATTCTAGAGTGGACTCTATTCACTTTATTGAAGGTAATGGCTGAAAAAAAACAACAGGTCACTTGCCGAGACAGTGTCCAGTCACCATGCAAGGCTCTACTCAGGTGCAGTTCAGATTAGAGAGAATGTCACAATTCTTTTGTAGTCACTCAGTGGTTTGCTATATGTGGGAATGAAATAACCTACTTGGAGGAGGCTGTAACATCAGAAGCATAAATGCCACTTAAACTTGGACGTGAGCAGTATGTCTCTAAAACATTACTTCTGAATATACTAATGGGTGATATAATTGGCAGAAGCAGATTTCACATCATAATTTGAAATGGACAGAATTTTCAAGATACTATTCTCCAGCATCATGCCATTGATTTCAGTTGAGGATCATACCCCCTCCTCTTTTCTGGAGCAGTTTTGATTTTTGCCCTTATTTCTATTTGTAGCTCAGATTAAATAGCAAGAGTGATTTCGTTCTTATGTAGGTGTACCTGCAGCAGTCCAGTTTCTTACCTCTGAATCAGAATCGGAAGAACTGGAGCTGGAAGAACTAGATGAATCACTAGAACTATCTGAAGCAATGCCCGTTGATTCTTGTAAGTCAACAGAATCAGCTAGTGCAGCTAGTTCAGGATGTTCCTGCTTTAGAACCCTTGGGATGTATAAATAGAGGATGAAAACATTACATGTTCTGAAAAAATAAGAAGGGTAAATGCTACATATCTTATTCTTCATTCCATAGCCACTCAGAGATTTTGACAGCTTAATAAAAAGGAAAAACAATCTACTCCCCTTCTCAAGCAATAAATTAAAAAGTAGTAACTTAAAAAAAACTAGATATACAACCAGGGCAAAAAATCTGTTGCTAAAGGAAGAACAAACCTCTCAAAAATGTTTATTTTGCCACAGCATCAGCCATCTAAGGCCAGAAATCTGCCTAGCTGGGACTCCATAATGGATGGGAACTTACTTTGCCCTCTCAAAATTGAGCTCTTACTGCCCATTTTATTAATTTAGGAAGCAAAATATGTCACGGATGAAATCAGATATTTTTTTTCTATTTAATTTCAGGTAATCTTTTAAGGTTTTCTTTAAATATTTAATTGGCATTCAGCCAAAAAAACCCCAAAACAAACCAAGATACAGGAATTAGTATTTTACACACAATACATAGAACATCAAATTACTACAGCTATAAAATATTGATTTGGTATTTCAGGTTGCTAAGTGAAATAAGCAGTGGGATTCACAAATGTTCTGTTTCCAAAACATGATCCAAATTAATCCAACAACAGAACAGCCTACCAATACTGCTCTTAAAAATATGAAACTACCTACCAAAAATACAACAAGAGAGGTCTATTGATCTATTTATTGCTTTCCAAGGATGAGGTGATAAATTGTTATGGGAAAGATACTTGGAATACCTAGGCCTTTGGTTT
The DNA here is from genome assembly GCA_032468055.1 of Acrochordus granulatus. Taxonomy (NCBI): domain Eukaryota; kingdom Metazoa; phylum Chordata; class Lepidosauria; order Squamata; family Acrochordidae; genus Acrochordus; species Acrochordus granulatus. The sequence continues at coordinate 51,545 of JANHZU010004195.1, read as the reverse complement.
GATCCAGCAATACTCAGTAGCAGACAAAAGACTATTCCTACATGAAAGCTTAGAAGTCCTGGGGCTAACTGGGAAGCATTTACAACCACAGTAAAATTGAGAGGCCTCATCTTTAATTTCTTTGATTTAATTAATACCATATTAAAATCACTTTAATCACTAATCACTTTAATATTAATTTTCTATTTAATAACTGATTAATAAAACATTCTCAAACTTAAAACTATGCTTTTTAAATATATAGTTGAATCACCTTAATGAATCTTGAAATCCAGAAGCCTAATCCTTCTTCTGGACTCCATGGACGATGTTGCTATTACAAGCCAGACTGTCCAGAAAGTCTTTCCAAAATGCAAAAAACTTAATTAGATTTGCATTTCACATACTATGTTAAGCATTATTTCAGGTGTCTGAATTGCTCTAGGGAGCAACATCTGGCTTATCCAACCAGCACCTGGGAAATCATTGAAGTAAAATTGACATCTCTCACCTGTACCATTTTCTTGATAACTTCGGTCTTCCTCTTACAGTCTTGTGCCACACCACAGGGAAATTTGTACAGCTGGCAAAATTCTGAGTGACAGCAATAGTTGTGTCAAGATTGAGAACAACATGCCACCAGCCACCTACAAATGCAACACTATAGAAGCTTATGATCATCAACAGAGGAAAATATGTAAATCATTGTTTTAACTGCAACTTTACACTCTGTAAATAGGTTGTGTGTTTTGCATGTTTTCTTTATAATATATCCCATAGGTCTGGTTATCAGTAGCCACTAAATCTGTATTAGATTTCCAGCACAAGTTCTCTTCCTTTTGTTTTTCACATATTGTAGAGAATTTGGAAGTGGGCAGAGAGTGGAAGAGTTAAGGAAAATATTTTTTTTTTGGCAAAGGTGTCAGATTTGTACTTTTTATGTAAAATCCCAGTGCAAAAAAAACAGACCCATACTAAAATTATCTGTATTGATATGATATAGATTTTTCCATTGTTTGTCAGATGACTGAATTCCCTAGACAGTACATATTGAGAATATGGAATATATATAAACACAGGCTGAGCCCAAAAACATCCTTATGGAACTCAACTCAAGAAGCATACCATAGAAGAGAAACAGCAGACAAGGACAAATGGTTGCCATATCAGAAATTATTGAAAAACTATCAAGGGGAATTTAAAATTAAAGGAAGAGAGCAATTAATAGCAGAAGGATACAGTTGTCAATGGTTTTCCTATTTACAGTTATCAGAAAGATTTAAAGTGGACAAAAAGATTTATTGCATGGAACAGAATTTCAAGTACAACCGTACACTGATAACAAACATGTAATTATTAAAATGTATAAACTTTTGTTGAAATTTGAAATAGACAAAGAATAGGTTAAAGAATGCATGATAAAGTAGGCTAGGAAATTTGGTTATAATATATATATGGACTAGTGGGAAAATATGTGGTCAAAACAGTAGAAATTTACATTGTGTTGATCTTAAAGAGAATTTTTATAAAATGATATATCATTGGTATATGACCCTAGAGAAATTATCCAGAATGTATAAACGCACTTCAAATGTACATTTGAAATATGAACAACATGAATGGACATTTAACATTCTTGGCAGACATGTAAAAAGCTAAAAAAAATTGGATTCAAATATATACTTTGATTAAAAGCATATTAAAGATTAATATTCAACTGAAACCAGAACTTTTCCTGTTAGAACTAATAAATAAACAGTTAGAAAAAGCATGGAAGATTATTTCAATATATGATTCGGTGAGATTATAATATGCATAGAGGTAGAAAGATTTGACACTACCCACTATGGAGTAATGATTGGTTTAACTGACAAATCTTACTGAGATAAATTAACTTTTTTGATTATAGAAAAACACAATTACATTTACTGGTGATTGGAAACTTCTTATGGAATTTCTGGGTAAAAGTGAAAAATAATGAACTTCTGATTTATGGCTCTGATCATTAGACAGGGTAGATTATAGAAAGAACATGATGGTGTAACTATAGAGAAAGAGGTTAAAATATAATTGTGAAGAATATTAGAAGATATTTTTGTCTCTTTTTTCTATTTTTCATTTGTTTTAATTTTCTTGCACTTTTGTCCCTTTGATTTGTCTGTTTTTATTTCCTACTTTGTATTAATTTGTATTAGTTTTTATCTTCTTTTTTAAAAGTTTCAATTAAAATCATATAAAATATTTTCTCTAGATAGATTAAAATATTCAACATGGCAAACTATACTTTATTACGATAAGACTGGTTTAAATCACACATTACGAAATTTTCCAGCTTTTAAATTATCTTTAACAAATAATGCCAGAGAAAGTTTTGTTTAAATTCAGAATGTTCCAGCACCACAGGAGAATATTTTGTTAAAGCACTTAAAATATAATTCATAAAATAAGCAAGCAACTAATATATAACATGATTGAAATCCACTTTGTTTCTTGTGAACTGAAAGTATCATGCATTATAGTAGACATTACCAAACCACAACAAATTATTTATTCAATTTATATCATACCTTTTCTTCAGGAGCTTAAGACGGCATATACAAACTCCCTTCTCAGTACCAATCATGGGAGGTAGACTAAGCTGAGAGTGTGTGACTGCCTAAAATCACTCCGTGCGCTTCCATGGGTAAGAATGTACTTAAACCTGGGTCTTCCTAGTACCACTCCAACATCATAACCATTACACTATGTTTTAGTAAATAAAAATTAATCAGATTATTGGCCAAAGAGACTTTATTTCCATTTCATGGAACATGGAAAGGACAAGAGAAATTTCTCCCTACTATATAAAAACATCCTCAAATGAACATCTGCTTTGCACATATAACTATATAAATGCATTGAAGAATAACCAATTTAAGAAGCTATATAAAGAACGATCATCTTGTCAATCCTCTGATTGCATTAAATAAGGTGACTGTAACTTAAAAAACATTATTCGTGAATTTATTCACCATAAACCCATAGCATTCTAATTGTTTAGGGCATCCCTATTTCAGTTTTTTTTCTAACAATTTACTTTATATTAGGTTTATTCATCTATTCATATGCCATGTATTTTTAATGTTCAAAATAAAGTTTACATTTATAAATATAAATATGTCCAAAATAAAGAGAAGCCTTTGCAGCTTTTCTAGGCTCTTTGATTTAAGGAGTGGCAGCTGTGTTCAAAGGCCTAAGGATCTTCACAAAAAATTATCTAATTAGGAGTATGTTCTTCTACAAGAGACAATTTTTTGATCACTACTTGTGAATTTTAGAGAGGGAGGCTTAAGGTCTATGGTCAGCAGTGATAATACACAGCTTGTCTCCTAAGATAAGGGTGCTCCTAAGCTTATGGTCTTCCAAAGACTAGTGAAGACCCTTTGGAGATTACGTGTATACATTTTTTGTCATCAGAATGATTGCTGCTGCTGTATGGTATGACCTTGTTATAAACATAGTAGCAAAATATATACAAATGAAAAAAATAATTACAGCTCCTAGAGTCCTCCAGGATGCCCTGGTTAATAAATCAAAAAAAAAAAAAAAGACAGACATGGTCATGCCACATGCTGATAAACCTATATTTAGTTATTTTCCCCCCATCATTGTGTTATGAGTATTCAGATTTTTACTTTTCCACCCTCTAAAATTTAGAGTTTACTTCTGTATGCTTGCCATCTCATAGCAATATTTTGACAATTCCATTAGCAAAATGCATTGAGATGAAAGTGGAGGCTACAAAAAAGGGGCCACAGACCCAACTTTAGAATGAAATATACTTCAGTACAGAGTTTAAGAAATACACATACCTGGCACAAAAACAGTTTCTCCAGGCTTCTGCACAATTTCCAAGGGTTTGAACTCTGAAGGCCAAGTGGGAAGTTGAGTTCGAGGATATATTACTCTGAACCAAGTGATGGCTTCATCTTGCTGATTGCCCCCTTCTTCACGAGTCACTTTGATCAATTCTCTGGGAGTGCTGGTAGGGAAGAGACACCAGCGCTTATGCCCATGGACTAAAGCATTCCATGCACTGGTTCCCAGTGGGTCAATGTGAATACCTGTTCCTGAACGGGGTGGGCCCATCACAAACCACCTGTAATATTAGAAAATTTATTTTTCTTCTAACGTTTCCCAAAAATAGGAATTACCTTTGTTTTTCTGAAGCAGACTAAAATATTTTGTTCTATTTACAAATTTGTAAAAAAAACTCATAAGAAACTGTAAGTTAGACTATTAGTTAGTTTAGTATTACCCATTTAGTGAAAAAACTTTCAGGAAGATATCTATATTTCTGAATAAAATACTGAATTTCTATATTTCTGAATAAAATACTAGAAGTCTTACTCTGTCATTCCCTTCCCAATGATTAGGATTTATATTTTGTACAATAAACTGCCCTGATCTATGTAGCTGCCTTGAAAAAGTATCATTCCTCCTGATCATGTGAGGAACGGTTTTCAGAATGTTCCATGAACATCCCATCCTATGAATAAAGGCTTTCAAAATCTGATAATTTTTGATGTAAGAGAACAGAAAAGATATAAATGCAAAGCATCATGAGCTTACTATAAAGAATGAGGTTAAGAATGGATAGAACATGTTACCCTACAATTTTGTTAACATTTTAACAATTTAATACAATTGTCCAAGAGTATGTTCTAGCAGTTATTTCCCCAATGAAAATAGAAACCAACTGCTTTATAATTTAACCATGAACATTGATGTTTAAGTGCAGAGTCTAAACAATATAAACCAAAACTGCACAAAAGATGCATTAAAACAGCAGAGCAACCTTTATCACTCCAGTGCTGTTCATGTATTCAGTGTGCAATTCCCAGAATCTGTACTTAGTATTGCCTTTGATACACTTAGAGAGTGATCTATTGGCTAAGACTACAATAAGAAAAAAGACAACTGATTGCATAAATTCACTCTTCTTTTATACTAAAAGCTTTTAGAAAATCTTTTTAAAACTTTTCCATTACATATTAACTTTATATGGGCTTTAAGTAGTTTATGAGTTATTGCTCAAATGTAGCTGCTGTTTGAACAGCCTCACTGAAAGCTCAAAAATGTGAACAGTCTTTTCAGTTCTAGTATGCCTGGACTGAAAGTGCAGAACAAATGAGAATACTGGATGCTCACTGATCTGTAAGCCAGTCTTTTGTTGCCCGGGGTTAGCTAGTTTATACCTGTAAGGCGGCCTTCTCTTCTCTCCTGCATATTTGAACAGATCGTCAGTGAAAAATTTGGGCACTCTGTAGTCCTCCAAAAGCTTCTTGCGCTTTGGATGCTCCCCATAACTGCTGTCAAATATATAGAGAGGACTATCATCTCGTGTAGTCTCCATGTACTCAATGTAATATTTCATCTTCATTTTCACAGAGTAACCATCGTTGTCCTCCCCACACTTGAATTTCTGGTTCCTATATTTGCGCTTCAGACGCTCCAGAGTCCACTTCTCTTGGGCTGACCACCCAGCTTGAGCATTTAACAGGACAACAGGCTTGTATGGTTTCTCATATCTTTCAATGAATTCCTCCACTGATAAATGGAGGGCATCTGCTCTTTCCACATTATCCTACAAGAGTAGATGAAGAACTATTTTAAAACAAAGTATGTAATATAGAATATTAATTAGTCCCACAGAGCAAACAAAAAATTCTTTAAAAAGTTATATTCAAGTCTCATCTTCTTTATAATCTGCATAAAGATATGCAGGCTTATCTAGATGAAGTGGATTTCATTTTTTTAATTTTTAAATAGAAGTGTCCTTAGTGCAATCTAGGAGATAATTTTTACATGAGGCTGTACGAGTTGCATTCTCATAAAAATGCTGTCATTTTAATGTTTTAAGCTATGGAATCCCATAAAGAATTGCCACTGAATTCAGAACTTACTCCCAAGTAAGCAAATATAGAATAAAAATCTTAATGTAAAATGTTTCAAATGATAGTTGTCAAACTGATTTATTTTTTCCCCTAAAAATTCATTGCTATTGAATATGTATTTCAAGTACTGTACTGCATTTTGAAACACACGTGTGCAAAATAAATTGCAATTTTATTTACTCTTACTTATCATGAAAAAGAGATAGAGAACAAACCCATCCCATTACTGAAAAGAATACCTGACATCGGGCTCTGCAGTGTTTAGCATCCAGTTTGAAACAAGCTCTTGGAAATGCACTGTGGCATGAACTTAACTGCGTTTAAAGCAGCCTCACAAACCCATGAAAAAACTAATCTGCTTTAAAGCACTGCAGTGAGGTACTACACTTGTAGCCCCACATGCTCCAAAATATTACACAACTTCATCCTGAAAATCCCCTTAGGGTTAGGGTTAAGCTTCCATGAATTTGGGAAGGAAAACAAATATCACCAATAGATTCAGAGAGGCTTGTTATGTTTCCTGAATAAATACATGGGGAAATCCAACTGGGATGGAAATCCCCTGAGTGTTCGGCTTCTATGAATTCAGAGAGGAAAATAAACCTCACCAACAGATTTAGAGAGACTCTTTATGCTTTGAGGTTTTACGCTTTGACTTATTTTCTTTTCCTGGAGAATACATAGAAAAATCCTATTGGATGGAAAAAAAAACTTCCATGAATTTGGAGAATAAAATAAATATCACCAATAGATTCAGGGAGACTCATTATGGTTAGGAGGAACCTAATATTTCCAATCCCCCTTATTTTTGATTCTTGGGTAATATATCGGAAAATCCTATTGACATGGAAATTAGGAGGAGGATAGTAAGAATATTTTGCAATTTAATCTAAAAGCATCTAAGAGCCTTATCACAGCTCATATCCTCAGAAATAGTAAATGGCATAGAAGTTTTCACAGATGCCTAAATTGGTATGCAACAGAACAGATATTATCATCTCTTTAATATTCATCAATAAGTGATTTCCCTCACAATATTTATCACAACATTCATCTTTTAGAACAGTGAAAGGAAACCTGCAAAACATGAAAGGTTCTTTGTATTTTATTCAGAAATATTCTTATCAAGTTCAATAATATTTACTTACAAGTTACTTAGGATAATTCAGCTTTTGCTACGAATAGTATGCTGTTGTTGTTCAGTCGTGCAGACGTGTCCGACTCTTTGTGATCCCATGGACAGCAGTATGTCAGGCTTCCCTGTCCTGCACTGCCTCCTGGAGTCTTCCCAAACCCACACCGATCATACTGACTATGCTATCTATCCAACTCATCCTCTGTTGTCCCCTTCACCTCTTCCCTTCAATCCTTCCCAGCATCACAGTCTTTTCCACTAAGTACTCTCTGAGCATTATGTGGCCAAAGTACTTGAGCTTCAGCTTCAATATCTGTCCCTCCAATGAGCAATCAGGGTTGATTTCCTGT
>JANHZU010004194.1:69477-81389 GCA_032468055.1 Acrochordus granulatus | reverse complement strand
CTCCCTCCCTTCCTTCCTTCCTTTTTTCTGCATGTGTGGGCTCCACATTTTGGGTCAACAAATGCCATTTCCCTGTGATCGAATGTAGCAACTGGATCCAACTGGATGATTTTCATATCTGCATTGTGTCCTGCCATCTTTGTTTTGGTCTTCCACACAGATGTTTGCTGTCAGTGTTGAAGTGATAGGCAGTGCTGACAACATTGTGGGGTGCTGCTCATGGCTGTAATTCTGTAGGCATTTTTCCCGCATTTTCTCTGTTATTGGTGCAACACCATCTGCTGCTGGACTGGATCATTGCTGACATGATTAAGAAGGGAAACGCTTAATGACTAACAAATAATGCATATATCCATGGTATTTAAAGGCTGGTTGGCCAGTACTCAGCTTCGTGTAGTTGTACTGGGTGGGCCATTACAGTAATGAAACTTAAAAAATAAAACTTTTATCGTAAAAAAAATATAGAATCATGAAACCCAAAGATCCATCCTAGGCCTCATGCCTCATTATAGGTCCTTCAAAACAGAACTGTTTTCACTAGTTTTCAGAAAGCTGAACTCACTGTTCAGGTGAGAAGCTATGTCAAAATATTAGCACTTCCACAAAAAACAAACCTAAACCAGTAACAGTGAGGCTCCAAATTTTGTTCATTATAATGGAGGACCAGAAGCAGTTTCTCCTAGAAGCTGGACAGTTGAATAAGAGTTGGACAAGGAGATCCAAATAGGCTAAGATATACATACAGAGATAATTTTCAGTTGTATATCAGTTAGAGATACCTAGAATCATATGACTGGCATAAAATATTTTCATAATTTATTAATAAAATTTCTCAAACCATGTCTTTCTCATCAATAAGACTCTTGAAAATTGGCAGAAATACCATGATGTCCGAGGGAGTGTGAAGAAGACCATAGCTGCTGTGAAAGCTGCTCGATATGGGAACTCTACAAGAAACTCAACACATGTGAAGGCAAATGCAACATCTACTGGCTTATGACGACCCACCATAAGCAAACTAAGGACATCAAGAAATTTTAGGATATCGATGATAAAAGTGGGCAGCTACTCAGTGACTATCAGAAGACCACCGAACACTGGCAAAACTACTTTGAGAAGATCTCCACAGAAAAGTTCTTGCATCCACCAGTCCCGTACATTCCCCTCCCCCAATTCTTGGGCTCGTGCAACTAATCACAGTCTAACTCGATGCAGCACTGAAGTGAATAAAATTGGACAAAGTGACTGGATCAGATGACCTAGTGGCAGAGCTGTGGAAGTTAAGATGCTGGAATCCCACATACCGTTTAATACAGTTTTCAACAAGTTGTTTTGAAAAAAAGTTGCCTGCCAACTGGCAACGCAGCATGACTGTCCCAATCTGGAAGTAGAAAGGCAGCTCTGCTGACTGCGCATTACTTCCCAATCCAACTGCTGGTGCACACAATGAAAATCTTTGACCATGTTATTGACCCCCGAATCTGCGACATTGGCTAGCTCAGTGACAACCAAGCCAGATTTGTCAAGAACTGCAGAATGACCATGCTATCCATGCTGCAAGCCTCCTGCTTGATAAGCACCACAAAAAGCAGAAGCTGCTGCATGATGTGTTTCTTGACCTTGAGAAAGTGTTTGACTTTCTCTGGCCTGCACTGTGATGTCACAAAGTCTCTGAAGAATTCATCCAATGGGTTCATCTGCTCTACAAGAATCCAAAAAGCTGTGTGCAAGCCACTGCAGGACTGTCAAGGGACTTCCACATCATCGTCGGTGTCTATCAAGGATTGGCACTCTTTCTACTCCTTTTCATCCTTGTCATGGACGTGGTCATCAATGACCTTCAGAAGCTGGTGCCATGGACACGCCCTATGCCAATGACATCATGATTGCCTTGGAGAATAAATCAGATCTTGAATAGCACTCTAGGCTGAGAGGAGCCAACATCAAGAAAATGGAATACTTCATGACAGATGCAAGGGATTGCGATGTGATCAAGATTGACAGCACCAATCTGCCAAGAACCAAGGCTTTCAAGTATCTTGGATCAACAATTGATCTGATGGCAGCCTCACCACATGAGTCAATGCTTCTTAGCTGAAATGGCACACAATGACCAGAAAATCAATTACTGCCTTAAATCAAAAATATACTGCATTGTTGTCTGCTCTGTTGTGCTATATGGCACCGAATACTGGCTTGCAATGAATGATGAATGATCAGCATCACGGAGCTGAAGATGCTGCATTGAATTTCTGGCATCATGTGTTAACAGACATGTTCGCAATGACATTTGTCAGAGGTACAAGCTGTTCAAATCCTAGCTTCAATGATACAGCCATGTCCTGCATTCTGACAACAATACATTTGCCAAGAAAGGCATCCTATTAGAGGTCTGTGGCAAGCGGCTAAAGGATCTCCTGAAGCAACATTGGCTTCACATATTACATAAAGAACTAATGATTGTTGGTGCCCATCAACCAGGTCCGTGACCTACATCAATTGGCGCCAGTGAACTGGTATAGCAGACCCTGCCACTGTGCAGGACAAATGCTGAAGAAGAAGAAAAAGAACAAGAAGAGGAGAAAGAAGAACAATTCTCAAACAATTGAGAAATAATGAGACCTTTAAAGGAAAAACTTCAGCTAGTAAACTGCAACTCCCTTGCTCTACTGATTTTTATCTTAATATCCACTATAGTACTTACTGACAAACAACATCTGCTAACTAGTAGCAATAGTGCAACCCAAGCAGAAAATGATTATGCTGACCTCACAATCATTGGGCATGAAACAAATACCCTCAGTCAAATATTGTAATGGAGGCATTCATTCTGAATGGCTTAGCAACATTATTGCTATTAACTTTATGGCATTGTACCTATGGTGTAATTAAACCATATGGTGTGTTATACTGACTTGCAAGCAAATAAGCATTTTTATGTTTAAGTTGATCAAAATTAAATAAACAGCATATGTTTTTGTGTGTATATGTGTGTAAGTGCTTTAATCAAAAAATGCTATAATTCAATAATTTTCTGATATTGTGTAACTAATTCTGTATTTATTGAGTTCTGACTTTAGAAGATAACTGGAGCTTCTAGAAATGATTTGGAATGTTTACACTAATCTATTTTGAATAAGAAACTTTAAAACTGAATGAATTTCCATTCAGAACAATGCTTAATTGAATCATAAGGTATATAGGATGAAAAACTGAGCAAATTATGTTTTATACAACAGATGTTTAGAAGAGAACAACAAACACCTCTTTCCTGTTTTTGATAGTGATTTGTCACTATTTCTTTTTGTGGCATAAGACACAATAATGCCATACTGCCTTTCTAATTATATTTGGAGTCTTCCAGATTGGAAAAGAGAAGTAGTTTGGATGTAATCCATATGTTTTCCCATGAAATGGACAGAAAGGGCCTCTTTCCACCTGTTTTCAAGATAGAATAAAAGTTTAATCAGAATGAGGATGATTGCCTGACATTAAGGAGTGGAAAAGAAATAAAAACTGTAAAAAAGACTAACTCATACCAGTGATTTTCAGTTCTTTTTATCTAAGGATGTTTCAGTGCTACTCTGAGGTACCAGTCACAGGCATTTCACCATTCTACCTGCTTGACTCACTTCTTGCATTATCCTTTTGTTATTCATTTGGATTCTTGTAATTAAAAAAAATGAAATGGGAAACTTGTAAACTGCAAAGCAAAGTGTCAGCCTCAGCAATAATTTCACCTCAGGATTGTTTCTAGACATTGTATATATTCCAGAAGTGTTCTTAAAAAGTAAAAAATGATGTTGTTGGTGAGGCTGCATATAGGTCTATTGCTATATATTTGATAAAGTGACAAAAAAACAAAAGAAAGCTGAGGAGGTAAAAAGCATGAGCAATTCCATTATTTTTGCTTTCTGATAGATTTATTCTTTGTGTGTGGATATACATATCATGATAGCTATTTGTGAGCATACCCCATTAAGAAACTTTTAAAATTCCAAACATGCTAATTTTTAAAAAAAGTAGGATTATAATGAAACCAAGCTCCTCATTTCACATATATTTTAATACACAATCTTCCTGTATTTTTATGACTTTGATGCTGTCATTAAAGTTAAACCAGGTGCTTCAAAATCTAATTGCAAAACTATGGCTCCAAAATCTAAGTAAAATAAGCCAATTGCTAATGTCCTGTGCCTGTCTAGTAAGAAATGTTATACAAATATTGTTCCCTTCTAATAATGGTAAGTATTATAGACTATTAAAGACTAATTTTTAACACCAAGGTGGTATGCAATACTATAGAGGAAACAGGCTTGGACACATGATAAAAGTTTCCTCTGCCACTTGTGTCCAACTCTGGGGGACAGTGCTCATCTCTGTTTCCGAGCTTAAGAGCCAGTGTTGTCTGAAAATGCTTCTGTGGTCATGTGGCCAGACTACTATTCGCCAAGGTACACAGAACAGTTACTTTTCCCTCCAAATTAGGTAGTACCTATTTATCTACTTGCATTTTTATATACTTTGGCAGGAGCTAGGGCAAATAACAGGAACTCAACCTGTTATGTGGCAGCACTTGTTATGTGTCAGTCTTAACCGCTTGGTCACTGCCCCCACCATGCTATATCTTGGATACATGAAAGTCATGGGTATTTCAACTTTTGGAACATATTACCTTAAGACAGGAATGAAGTGGATAATACGGGAGCTTGAAAAAATAATAAGCAAAAAAACCCAAGATGGCTAATTATTTTTCTTTCCTTCCTTACATCTATATCTTACTATAAGTTTATTCTTAAGATATAAAGCTTATTGTGATTTATTATGTTTAGAATACCATTGAGTGTGTGTTATAATTTAAATTACACAATTTAAATTTATGTAATGGAGTTTACAGCAAAAGAAGTATCATTTTTCATTATTAGAGGTATGCAAAACTTTAAGTTTGAGAATTTAAAATAACCAAAAAACATTCATGTAATAAGATACTTTATGTTTTGAGTAGAAGCATAAAATGTGATATATTTGTTTGGTGATATCTTTAGAATACTTTATTCAAAAACTATTTAAATAGATTTTAATAGTCTGTCCACCTGGAATAAATGCAGTCTAAACAAATTAAATAATTTAGTGGTATAGTAGGAAGTAAAATATTCCTGTGAAATTATTATCAATATGGTAGAAAAAAATAAGTAGAAAGGAAAGAGATGTGAAAACTTGAAATGTGAATTTGCGTGGTCCTTATTTCTGTATCCTACACAATCTGTGTCTTTCAGTCTTTTCAATGAGGAGCAAAAATTAAACTGAAGCATTTTGTTAAATAATGTAGATAGATTTCTATGTCATCATAAACAATAATTCTGTTGTAGTTTGCTTGGTTTTGGTTTAGCATAATGTGTGAATATGTCTGCATGATTTGCATGATTCATGACTTAGGGTTCCTTTGGACAAGGCCACTTCTGCTTATTCAATGAACTATGTAAAAACAAGTTTAAACATGATTGATGGATCTAGCCAATATATAATAAAAAGTCTTTCAGTGAAACCTGCTGAAACAATAGCAGCTGAGTAATAGGGTAGTGTATGAGTGAGAAGCCATAGAAATGAAATAAATGAGTAAACAGCTTATGATAGGGCTTTCTGTATTGATGTGAATTAGCAGATGCAAAATAATGCATCAGGATGGATCTTTGAAAATAATGTCTATTTCCTTTGCCCTGATTTGCCTTGTTAAATTTTTTACATAATAATTTTTATTAGAACAAATTGGAAAGGGAAAAAAGATTAGAATGGTCATATACATGATAATACTTAATACTGAAATCAGTAAAACATACTGTTGCTGTCTCATATCTCATCATAATATATTTTATGTTATTGTACCATAAAGCAAACTGAAAGAACATGACTATAAACTGTAAATTATAAAGGAATTTTCAATTCATATTAGGCAGACAATAAGCAGTTCTGTGCAAATAATAGACCAATTTTATCATTAGCATTTTACACAACATTCATTCGTTACAACTTGTTCAATGTTTTCCAAAATACTCCCTGGTAGTCGATTCATATTGTCATCAAAACCTATAGGTGGATTATTCCAATATTTCTTGTTCTTGTCTTCAAAACTGTTCAAAGCAATTTATATTTTAGGATTGAACGATCTTATTTTCTTTCTTATGCCTGTACTTTTGGGTGGTGGTTAGAAGCTATTACAATAAATATGCTACTGAGTACATAACAGTCCATTGACTAAGGCTGCAGTCCTATACACATTCCACCAGATGCTTAATCTCCAACTTGTTAGGCTTAGTGAGACTTCTTTCTAAATAATCTTGCATACAGTTTTAGCATGCAAATGGATAGAGGACTGCTCTTGGCTGATAAATAACTTATATTTTCTCTGCAAGTGAGACATATTTAAAAAATCACCTATCATCAACAAAAATAATTAAAAGAATGGAGATTTCAGAAGAGAGAGAGAAACCATTTCTAACAATATAAGTGCCACCTAATTAGGAGAGATGGTCATTTTATTTTGATAATGAAACTAGGTACAGAGAAAAATATATTTTTAATGGATGGTGGAATAAAAGTTGTACATATAGAAAGGTTAACACATGCTGTCATCTTGATAGTGTACTTTTGATACATATGGAGAGATTATTTGACATTTAAGTACTTATGTTTTTCCATTTTAAACTGGCTAATCGAGAATATAGTTTTTATTTGATGTATATTTTGGTTCTTAGACTTCTGAACCCTGTAACCAGATGAACAGACTTAAAGTTCTGTTCTGTTTACTTAAGACCCATGTGTGAATTATATATTCCGTTCCATTTTGACCTCAGACTAGATTGCATAAGCCAAGCAATAAAAATTATTACTGCTTTAGGTACTTCAGCAGGGATAAAAAACAGCTTGTTTTTCGTTGAAGTTTGTCCTTTGTATGTCAAGCCCAAACAGAGACATAAGAAGACTGTGTTCTTTTTTTAAAGGTTTGTAGGCCTGTTTAAACCTTCAGATTTGATCAAGGTGAAATAAGTCCATACCACCAGACATTTAACAGAAAGGAAATGCTAATGGTGGGAGGTAAGAAGGGGATGGGGGCCACAGAAATTCCTTATTTTTGTATTTTAATCTTTGATCCTTTTTGAATCTTTTTGAAAGGATTCAAAGATTTTCAAAATCTTTTTGAAAAAAAATATTAAGAAGGATTTCGAGACTGCAGCTGGTTAATAACTATTTTTATTTATTTGTTAAATGTATATGCCATCAAACTCAAGTGACTCTCTGTGGCTTAACAATAAAACAATTATAAAAACAATTTAACCCTTTAAAAACCTTTTTAAAAAATCCAACCAGACCGAAAGGGGAGGAGCCAAATATATGTATGTAAATATGGGGAATGGAGGTGATTACTAAACTACCAACCACCTCCACGATGATGTATCCCAATTAGAGCCCAATGCCAGTTGGTAGAGGCTCTTTCAGAAGGCTTTAAGGGTGGGGGAATGGTGTTCCACTAGGGCAGGAGCCACAGCAGAAAAGGCTCTTTTCCTTGAACCCATCAGCTGAAATTCCTTGGCCGTTGGTATCTGGAGGAGGTCTCTTCTGCCGATTCTGGTGGAACAGGAACTCCCTATTGGGGTTACACGATTTCTCAGATAACCTGGTCCAATGCCATGAAGGGCTTTATAGGTCAAAACCAACACCTTGAATTGCGCTCGGAAGCAGACTGGCAACCAGTGCAGCTTGCGAAATAAAGGTGATCTACTGGCTCCTACAATCATCCACGTAGCCACATTCTGTACCAGCTGCAGTCTCCAGATGCTCTTCAAGGGTAGTCCCATGTAGAGTGCATTTCAATAATCCAATATAGAGATTTAACATCAAAACTATGATGGTACAGTTTTCGTAATATTAAAATGAGTTTCTAATAGGGGTTTTAAGAGATACATATCTTTAGCAAAAAACAAAACAAAGCAAAATTTTTTCTAGCCCATAATGCCTTATCCTCTCCTTTGGAATGCTTTGAAATAGCTAAACGTATGCTCCAAAGAAAATGAGCATTTTCTTTCATTCTTTCTTTGAAAATGACATCCTTTTGAATGTCCCAGAATAGAATCCTTTAGGGATGCTATCATTTAACGTGTGTTCTTTGTTAGCTGCCGAGAGTCTTCGGATTTCAGTGGCAGAGAAATTTAATAAATAAATTTAAAAATGCAATAAAAACACATGGATCCAAGGTATGTGCATGTTGCCTGGTTCCATATTAACTTTAAAAACAAACATATAGGAATAAATACATTCTAAAATGGCATATATGGTATGGATGGAAAGATGTTGATAGCCAAAGATTTTTACATGTAACAAAACCAGAATTGTTAGATTGATAAGAGGTTATAAAGAAAGAAACCAATGCAATTTGTCAAGAACATTAAAACAAGGATGTGCTCATGTTGCATGTCATAGAGGAGTCATAATGAATCGATGAATTTTACTATCCCAAAATAATTCATTGATTTTGGCTGTACCATTTCATATTTTTTTAATGTAATGAGAGATCACTTCAAAACTAGATAAAGATAGTGATTTTTATATCTGGAGAGATGTCACTATGAAACGAAATTTTATTTTACAAGACTAATTTGACATCTTAATGCTTCAGGTTATAGAATTATTGAAGATATAGTAAATTGCTAAGAGTTATAAATATGAAAGACTCTATATTAGTTATTGAGTTTTTCTGAGAGGAAAGCTATACGTTTCTTTATTCTTAATAGTGTAGCAGTTATTTATATTAGGTATTGTTATTATTTATGGCATTTGATTGTGTTATTATTTATGGCATTTGATTGTGTTATTATTTATGGCATTTGATTTATGGCATTTGATTGTGATTTGTGTTGCACGGTACTGTTTAAAATATTACATTCCAATATTTTATAGCTGAATAAAAAAGAATTATATGTTCTTTCCAAAGTACATATGCTGGGCATAGTGAGAGAAATGCCAAAAACTTTGAGTGTGTATATATTTAATTCAGTTTAGGTGCTGCTGACTGGATGGCTTGAGGACTCTTGAGTTTTAGGAAGAACTGCCTGTTCTGGTGGACGGGTGGAGGATGGATAAATGGATAGATAAAAGTGCATGTACTGTTCATGACTTAACAAAAGAAAATGGCATCTAAAGGATCTTTCAAGGTTGACAGGTAATGGTAAAATTTACATTATGGGAGTTGTGAACAATGAAGGAATATAAAGGAAATGTACTGTCTTTCTAAAATAGATCTAAGAGAGGGACTTCTATAGTATTCCTGCAATTAGGAACAAAGTGGATAACTGGTGACAGCAGCCAATGAGTTTCTCATGAAAAGGTTGTTGAACTGATTAAGGACAATCAGCAAATTAAAGGGAAATAATGACAAGCTTGGAATTCCATGGGAAGGTGTGGGTCATTACTGATGTTCTTCAATATTTGAAGGTTACGCAAAATGTGCTTCAAGGATTGAAATCTGTCAGCTGTTGTCATGCTGTGAGAATTAAGTGAGGAATTTCTTCACAGCATTATGATAATCAATGAAATACGGATTTGTTTTTGTAAGTCAGATATAAAGCAACAGTGCATGGAGTATCATCACAAAGCCACTTACAAGTAAAAATAAATAAAATCCCAGGCTTTGGCAGTAAAAGTTATGGCTATAGTTTCTGGGATGCAGTTCATGTTATTCACATGGATTTCCCTGAACTTGCCTCATCTGTTTACCTCACTATACTATTTCGCAAAACTTAAAACTTTGAAAAAACAATTTAACAAAATTCAGAAACAGAAGCAAATTTTGCTGCAACATGACATCACTAGATCTTACTAGATTCACAGGCCACCTGAAAGGCAGTTATGAAGTTGGATCTCACTGTCCTATCCCAACCATAATGCAGTATAGATCTGCCATATACCTTCCGACTTTTAGAAAAATTGAAAGAATACAAAGTGTGTGTAGCACTTTGATCAAATGAGAAGGTGGAATGATTTTTAGGATCTGGTTGGAGAGTTAGTGTGAAGTTATTTTGTGGTGGCTTTAAGAACCTTATCCATCACTGGAAGCAGTGTGTGGCAAGTGGTGGTGATTATGTGTAAAAGTTAATACAAGTAACAAAACCTTATTTCAAGAATAATTTTCCTATGTCCTTTCTTAAAATTCCCTATTTAATTAAAATTAAGATGTGACATTAATTTTCAATCAACCAAAGTATGTAGTTCTACATATAACTAGAAACATGCAAAAATCCATATTATGAAGCCAATTGAATATCCTCTAGGTTGGAGTCAAAGTGAAAAGGAAGTAGAATAAATAAAGGTTTAAATCTTATGTATAGAGAGAGACACATATAAACACACACACTTATCTCAATATATTCTCTTATTTCAATAATGAAATTCACAAGGTCTTGGCAAGTGGGTGAAAATTATTTTGATATGTGTGTTGTTATAGGTGCAAGCAAGCATAATAATTCCATTTATGTAATTATGTATGTAATGTTTAGTAACTGTGTATAAATATTTGGAATTCTCTGTGTTAATCTGTATCAGAGCTAGTATAGCTTTCTCTTCATAGTTCCAATTTAATGGAAATGACATTTAATTTTGCAGTGCTTGCTGTATAAAATATCATCTTGCAGCCAGAAATGACTGTACTGGTTTTTGGAAATAATTTAAAGAAATGAATTATGTGCTTTTAAAAATTTTATTGTGGAAAGCCTACAAGAAAAATTGAAAATCTGAGAGAGTTTTGTAAAAATTCACAGTATAGGGATTAGCTGCAATTTTTAGATTTAATTAAAATAAAGTTCATTTTGCTCTCAATGTTGTTCAAGGCATGATCTAGATTAATACATAATCATATCTATTTCAGATATTGAATCTACAATTTAAAATGTAGAGATTATGACCTAATTAATTCAATAAAGTTTACTACAGTGATCTAGTCAATGGACCCTGATAGTCTCCTAAAATATGTTTAAAGGTAAAGGGGTGGTGCTTATCTCCGATTCACAGCTGAGGGAGCCTGCGTTTGTCTGAAGATGCTTCCATGGTCATTTAGGTGACATGACTATACGTCAAGGTGCACAGAATGTTATTTTTCCCACCAAAGGTGGTACCTATTCTTATCTACTTGCATTTTTATATGCTTTCGAACTCCTAGGTTGGCAAGAGCTGGAGCAAGTAATGGGAGCTCATGCTTATTGATATGTTGTGTTCATATTTTATAAATATATAAGTTTATTTGAATAGATAAATGTGACAGCCCTCCTCCAGAGTAAGCCAACTTACCAAAGTTATTTTTATAGCATGGGTTTCTCCTCAATATTTATTCTCAGCTGCCTCTCAGACAAAGGAAATTTTTAAACAGAGAATCTTAAATATCAGTGTGTGAACACACCTGGATTTATTGGCAAAATTAGATACAGTGGAGCCTCGGATTGCGAGACTAATCTGTTCCGGAAGACTGCTCTTAGTCCAAAATGCTCTTAAACCAAAATGTGGTTTCCATTAGGAAAGAATGGAAAGTCGGATGATCCGTTCCACGCCCCCAAAACTATTCACAAAAAAATCATTTTGAACGAAATTTTATGTAGAAATGATTACCCCTAATATCTGAAACAAGTAACAACGATTAACACACAATATAAAGCAGAAATAGAACAAACTAACAAGCACTTATGGATCTGCTTCGAGGCAGATTCTGGCCTCGGCTGCTGCTAGGCTGGCTGCAGTCCGGTGCCCCCTGCTGGATCGGAGTATCCGCTGTTGCCACCGCTGAAGCAAAACAGTCTTTTCCCTTTTCCCTCAGCAACGTCTTTCTGGGGGTCTTTCCTGGGCGGTTTGGAAATGTTTCTTGTCTTAACCTG
>JANHZU010004194.1:48324-65507 GCA_032468055.1 Acrochordus granulatus | reverse complement strand
TTTTAGACACTGCTACATCAGTCTGCAGTTTATTTATGAATGGCCTGTTGCATGCCATTTTTGTGATTTGCTTTAATCATTTTAAAAAGTGCTTTTAAAAAAAGGAGAGCTCCTTCAGTTAAAAACACTACAAGTACTGTACAAAAAAGAAGAGGCTTGTTACTACTTTTTCCATTGCCTACTTCCATCAGGCTGGAACCAATTACTATACAAATAATTACAATTTTGAATTGTGCAAATTTAATGTGATCACTCATGGGATATCTGCACTTATCACAACCTATTTGTACTGTCATAATTGAACCACCTCATAAAATACATTATACACCTTAAAATATATCAATATCAAACAATGCTCATCATACTCAAAGTATCATAAGTATTATCTCTGTAGTGACAACATTTCTCAATGAACAAATCCCCTCCAGAACAACTCTGTTTTCATTCTCTTTTAGAAGACCCACAATGAAAGGACTTCCTAGACCTGCAAAAGAGCATTCCAAAGTTTGGGGGCTGCTAATATGACTCCTGCTCCTTTTGATTCCAAAAATTGTTTTAGGATTAGGTTAGCTTGTCTAACAGAGTAGAATAGGATATGCATAATGGGTTATTTGGTTCTCTGTGGAGGAGGTGGTATTACAAGTACCTTGGCCCCAAGCCAGTTTGGGTTTTAAAGATTAAGTAACTTTAATTGCACCCAGAAACTGATTGGGAATCAGTATAGTTGTTACAATATATAGTGGATATTATAAGAGTGTGGAAGCTCTGATTAGCCAAAATGCAAGGCCTGCATTTTGTATCAGTTACTTTTTGAGGCCAATCTTGAGCAGCAGTGCTATACAGAAGACATCCAGAAGCAGCCCGATGTAGGGTGTGATGCAATTACAGAACCTAATTTATTTATTATTGGCTGTACAGGCTGCTCTAATCAGCTGATTCTAAGTGGCATACAACTCCACAGTATGTAGTTAGGATTAAAACTATATAAATCAATTTAAAAAAAACAAACGGAGACAGAAGAATAAAACCAATTCCTTCTTGGGGATACTTATAATGAACTGGCCCAATGGGTTGATGGAATAGCTAGGTTTTCACTAATTTCCTGAAGGCTGGGAGGGAGGAAGCTGTTCAGATGTTGAAGAGGAATACTATTCCATAAGAGGCCCCATAGTGAAAGACAATTGGTTTCATTCAAATATTAAATAGGAGGAGAGAGAGCATCAAGCCCCATTGTATCTCATAGTTAAGAGGCCTAGGGCTTCACCACCACCAATTGAAACTGTCCTTTTGGAGGAAAACTACTGTGAAACATGTTCCTACTTCTGCTCCTGTTGGAAGATCACTCAAAAGGTAATTAAAACTGATGGTATCAAGAGCTGCTGAAAGACCAAGCAGCATCAGGAGGGAGCATTACCCTTGTCCAGCCTATCAGAGAACTTCCATAAGCAGAGCAGATTCTGTGCTAAACCCAAGTCTGAAACCTAGCTGAAACAGGTCAAGATATTCCACCATTTCTTCCAAAGCCTGTTGCTTCTACAGCCCAACTACTTTCTCACTACATTGCCCCTAGAGGGAGATTGATGACAGTTCAGTATATCTGGATCAAATGATGGCTTCTTGGGGAGCGGATATACAATGTCCTGCAGTAATACCTTTTCAAGGACACAGTCACCACCATCCCAACCCAGTGGCTGTAAAGAACCCTGTCTCCTTTTTCAGGATTCATGGGGTCAAACTCATCCCAGGTACTTTGCCACACAAAGCTTCAAACATCTCTGGGCCTGTCCAGCTAGGATCCAACTCTGAGTGAATCTGTGTAACTTTATCTTTCAGATGCCTAGAAAATTTCTCACAGCATTTCAGATGCTCCTTGTATTTATCCCTGCCCAGTAGAGCCCAGAACACTTTAAAGAGGGCTGCTGGGCAGCAATCTGAAGGCGCAGTAACAATAGAGAAATACTCACATTTTACTGGTCTTATTGCCCTAGTGTAGTCCCAAACATCAGATCTCATTCATGCTGTGTCATACATAGTACATATATAGTACATGCTGTGTCATACTCCTCATAGTACACCAATAGTATTCTAGGAGTCTCTTGGCTTGCTTAATTCCCTTAATTCAAGCAGGGCTTTGATCACCTCATTGTATTTATCATTTCAGTTGACCACCAACAATATACATAAATGTCTCCCCAGAGTGAGTTGCTTGAAAAGCCATGCCTCCTTCTAATTAATCCAGAAGTTCTGTCAAATGTGTAACCATACCTATAAATTCTACACTTTAAAATACTTCCTCTCTATTGATTGCACATTTATCGAATAACTAACATTGTTATGTATTACTTATACTGTTGTTTATTGATGTTGCAAGTATACTGAGACTTGCTGTACTAGACTCAAATTCCTTGCGTGTCTAACTATGCTTGGCTAATAGAGTATCTTAGTATCTGAGATATTAATGTTCCAAAGCCTTGATTGTCTTGTCACCAAAACCAGAATTCCTGGCTTCCAGTGTGCATTGCGTTCTGTATGACTGGGGCCAGGATCATGAACCATGGTCACCATGAACTCCTGTTGAAATCCCTAATAACAGTCAACTCCAGGAACTCTACTACTAATCCAGCAGTGAGGTCCAGCATCCCCAGCAGGGAGAAAGAACAGTATGAAAACACCTTCTCACCATGTCTAAGAACTAAGCTCCTATTGATGTTACATTTCTAGCTAGCACTATTGGCAGCAATTTTTCTGGGATTTTAATACTGGCTTGCACCTTTAGACTACTCACCACTCCATTCAATAATTCATAAAGCAGCGCTCCAAAACTCCACCAATCACAGGCTTCTGTCAGTTCAGAAATTCCACCCACCTCTGCAAAAACAACCAAACGTATAAACATAAATTAAAACTGGAGATGAAGAAAAAACAACACTGACAAAATCTCGAAATATTATTTTGCAATGGGCTGTTTCTACTACTATGCTCATTTCTCTCCCCCCACATACACCTTTATATATGAGTCTTCCCAGATATAAAAGGAAAAGTTACAACAATCTTTAGTCATACCTGGAGCGCAATACAAATCATCTACTGCTTGGCTGCTATACTGCGGTTCAACCTCACTCCACTGGCCAAAGTACGTGAGACGGAGATGACCTATGAAAAATTTGAAGAATGGTTAGCACTGCAAAGCCAAGCAACACTAGGCATTAAGCCTTGTTGACATTTCTCCTTTTACCTCCCAGCCAATTACTTCATTGCTCTGCTGCAAAAGTAGTTGTATTCACTACCACTCTAGGCATGATATTCACTAAAGGAGGGATCATGAAGTTATACTTTTATGGTGTTTTCCTTTCCATGAATGATTTAATTCAAGTGTACATTTGAAGCCCCAATTTTATTATACAATGATACATGGCAAAGGAAAAAAGGAATTATATAGACATACACAAGCCAAATGACTTTAAAGAAAATCAGCCTCCCAGACTCCTTATATAATAATGAAAGAAAATTTATTTTCCATTATACTATGAAGGTCAAGGACAAGAGAAAAGTGACTTTTTAATAAAATCACATACCACTGACCCACATGATAGATTAAAGCTTTCCTTCACTCCTATCTGAGGAAAAAAAAACCTTACCATTCTCATCTAATAGCAGATTTCGTGGGTTGAGATCCTGGCATAGGATTCCCTGTTGGTGGAGTCCCTCCAGGGCCAAAATCAATTCTGCTGCCCAAACTTGGATCTGCTCCTCATTTATGTTCCAACTGACAGGGTTTTGGCTTTGGACAACTGATTTCACTGAAGATCCATGCCACTCTACTGTTGATTGGGTTTTGAAATGTTTGTGATCAAGAACTGGTGCCCCCTGCACAAAATTGTCTTCTCTCACTTCTATCTTCTCTCCAGGATTCAGTTGCTTTCCCCATGGAGTTTCTGTCTTTGATTTGTTGTATTTTCTTGCTCCTTCCAGGGCAGAGTGTCTGCATCTTACACCTGTCTGTGATTTTGGTTCTGGCTGAGGAGCCTCTTTCTCAGAAAGACACCCAATGCTATCAATTGACATAAATGAATCACAAGACCTGAAAGTCAGTCTTTGGCTGACTGTGTGGTTATGTTCTTGAGGGACTGTTTTGAATGCAGATTCTGTAGCACCAAAAAAGGGGTGTGTTGTGCTTAGATTTTTTTTCCATGCTCCACCTACCTTTTCATTATACCACTTGTGGTTACTCAAGGTTCTAGCAGAAAAGTAGCTGGATGAATGTTTCATGGACAACAAATCATCCACTTTTTCCAACTGGGGATGATTTACAGATACAGGAATTGGGTCATTGTTGTTTTCAGGATAAATGTTGCAACTTTGCTGAGAGTCAGAACCAGTTTCTTGAAGCTCTTCTATATGCATCTCCTCCTTGGCATACCCAGAATCCAAAGTTAGCTTTGCACTCAACAAAGGAGAACGGACAGAGGCAGAACTGTGCTGTGAATGAAGATATAACCAAAGGTTTCCTCCTGTAGGCGGAAAGGGAAAAAATAGCTAGAACTAGTTGGAAACATTGCAATTCCAGATTTCTACTAGCCTCACCCATTATTCCTGCTAATACTAGCCACCATTTTTAATCAGAATTCAGATGGCTTATTAGAATGGTTTCTTGAAGAACTGCAGTCAAGTAGCTATAGGGTTGCTCTGTCTCTAATCTGATTCCTACTATTGCCAGAAATGTCAGTAGGACTTTCTTGTGGTCTCTCCAGGGACAATTTCTAAGGTGTTTTTCTTTCATATTTATTGTAGGAGAAGAACCATATTAGTCTATGATAGCAAAAATCAGAAGAAACCTGACAGCATCTTTTATTAATCAGAAAACAGAGTTACCACACTCCCAGTTCTTATGTTTGTATCAGCCAAACAGAGTCAGTCACTGGGATTGATAGTGTATTAATCTGAGCTTTCAGACTCTTGCTAGAGTATATCGTCAGAGAATAAAACCATACCCTCATGAAGCCTGCAATTCAACATTTTGTCATAATCTGCCTCACTTTTCTTGTTCACAATTAGCCAAATATTTCTGTGTCATACTGATGTTAATCATCTGTCTCTGCTGATGGCTGTATTCAGCTGCGGAGTACCTGGTACGTGGTGGTAGTTCTACGTGCACATTGATTGACAGGGGGCCTGATTCCCAAGCCTCGATTATCTCCCTGGCCATTTTGCTCCCTTCATGGCCAATGATTGTTGTGGCTGCAAAATTAAAGGTAGGTTGCTGTTTGTGGCTGTGTGTGGTTACTGTGAGGAGAGATCCCCCCGCTTAACCACCTGTTCATGTTCACACAGTCTTGTGCCCAGTCTAGCCAGTATAATGGAATCCGACAGATTACACTGGCTGACTTCCCCAGCTCCAGGTGATCTTTACATTGCATAATCTGCCCTCACGTGGTAGTCTCTGGATGGTTGGTGATGCCTGCTTGTAAATCCTGAAAGATGCATTCCATGGCTTCTGAGATGTTTCATATTGTTGGAATCATAAGAGTTAATCTGGACTTTAGAATTAATTGGGAATGACTTTCTCATAGTGTTTCTTAATAAACAACACCTGGAGAGTTCTCTTATCAAAATAAAGAGCTGAGAAAAGTTGGGGAGGATTTGTAAACTATTTGATGTACACATGCGCACATATTCTTAATGATGTAATCTTGTAACTTTTGGCTAACTAATAAAAGTGTGAAGGGATTCGGGGGGAGAGCTTTTTTCCTCTCTCTCCCTCGCATGCTTTCATGAAAACCATAAGGCAGCTGGTCTGTTTTCTGTGTTTCATTTCTTTGCTTGTACAATAGCTTTCATGCCTAAATGATCATCTGATGCTCAAAGGTGGGACACAGATTCCAGGTAATTACTACAGGTAATTGCTACACATAGAAATGTGATTAATTAATAAATAAACACATGCAAACAGGTATATCCATCTCTCCAGATGCCAGTAGAGTCAAAAATGAATTGGTGCTGAGTAAATACAGATTGAAAACAAAAGTGAATGGCCATTTACAAAAGAAGTATCTTAAGGTGGTTTGGTCCTAAGGAAAGAATGATTAAGGATCAGATCACAAATATGTAAAATAAGGGCAAGTGGAATAATTAGAAGGGGATGATCAAGGAAGTTGTGGCTGGATGGAGCTAATAAAAATTTCAGCAATAGAATGGTGAGTAGAGTGAAGAACAAAAGGTAATGTGTGAAAAAGTGTGACACGGTAGAAGCAGGACAGAAAGCTGTGGAAGAGTATAGTAATAGTGGTATAAATATAAGCCCCTATTTGCCTTTTAATTAATCTTACTAGGTTTAAATCATTTTTGCCTCCTTCAAATTTCTAATTTTTTTAACTTTGTTTTTATATTTTAACTTTTGTGTTTATATTTTTGGATATTTTGTTTTATATTGTATTGTTTTTATATTTGAACCTTTGACTATATACCATCCAGAGTCCTTCTCTGAGAGAGATGGGAGGTTTTAAAAAATATGAAAAATAAACTGTTTAACTATTTTTTTCTCTTGAATTTAATTTCTTTATCTTCTTATTTCTTGCTCTTTTTTGCGAACTGCATAATTGCTGGGAAGTAAAGAAACGAGTCAAGCAAAAGTCATTCTAATCTACTGTTTTAATGGCTGCATAATGTTTACAAGAATCTCTCTTCCTGAGTCCCAAAGCTCCTGACCTTGGTTTATAATTTCACAGTCCTCCTGGAAGTTGCCCATTCTTCATTTGGTTATGCATAATGACTCTAGGCTGATCCCCCTCTTCACACATGGTTCAGTCCTGGTTTTCCCCACAATAATGCTGCTTTCCCAAAAAGAAATAGCTTGACAGGTACGTATCTGTGACGTGCTTTTCAAATTTCACCACAGAATGTATGACAAGTCATATGATGTACAGACTATGACTAATCGATTGAAGTGGATCGATTGAAGCTGATCGCTGGAATCAGGAAATAAATCATGTACATCTAGGCTGTTGAGTCTGTCAATGGACAAAGGAAAAGAAAGAAACAGACAATTGACAAAGTCCCAAAATATCAAAGTCTGAGAAACTATTATTGTGAAAACAGTCCCAAATTAAAACAACAACAAAATGAATGCCAGAGAATATTTGATTTAAGGCTATGCATGCTAGACGGAAGACACAAGGAAAAAAAGGATCCTTTTGCCAAACATCTGGTAACCTATCTCAAAGGGCAATTTGCTTATTGAAGCTAACTAATGATCCCATCCTGCCTTTATAATTAAATCAGACTGGTTGAGTCACTGTCTCACATTGGAGATCCAAATTAAATACTTCAAAAAGTACTGCGAAATATACTTTGTGAAATTTTGACTCACTGAATAGCCATCTTTTAAACAATGTGAAACAAATTTAAATTCTACTACTGATTGGCATGCACAGTGATGCATTTTCCAAATGAAAATATGGAATTATGAACATGAACATACAGACATACACATTCATATAGCAGTTGATTCTGAAAATATGAAAATAAATTACATCACAAACTGCTTTTTAAATACTCTGTATTTAAATCTGTGATAATGTCCCAGAAACCATAGACTTTCTAGATGACCATTACCCCAAATAAAATGGTAGTTTCCGTACAAACATTGATGACCTTGGTGTTCAAAGTATAAGGAACTGTAAATTAAAAGAAAATCCCATTTTCTTTCAAATCATGTCTGACACAGAGCTAATGGGATATTGATTTCAGACTTACAGAAAAAGTTTGAGTAGGATAGGGAGGAGATACAGAAATTCAAAAAGAACTACAGCCTTTGGAGACATTATTTTGTCAGTTTTAATTGAGCAGAGGAAAAAAAGCAACATCTACTGGCTCTGTTCCCTGTCCATCTCCAGTGCACGCTTATAAATGGAGGAATTTCAGAAAACAGTTAGACTGTGTCAGTAACAGGAAAATCTCAGGACCCATAGGAATTTCCAAATTATATTTACAGCTGAGAGCATTTGAGTTACAGTTGTGTTCACACTTCATTTTAAACCATAAGAAGGTTGGTTTGGCTTTAGCTGCAACCTTAATGAGAGAAACAAATGCTGCCAGTCATTTAACTATAGATTGATGTCCAGTGCTTTATACCTGAACCATAACATGTCTTTGGTTTCAAGTCTTCCCTCTTCAACGATGGGCACAGTAGATTGCTTTTCTCTTTTACACCTAATACTACAGAGGAGAGGGTTAACTGACATATGAGCGGGGTATCTGGGCTAGCCCCTCTGGCTTTCTCAAGCAAGGGTTCCCAAGCCCTTCCTCCTATCATCCCTCCTGCACACTCCCACACTCTTGGGGAGACACTCTTCTGGATACAGATAGCCTCTTTTCTGATGCTGAATTCCTTGGAAGAAATTCTTTGGAAGAAATTCCCCCTCACCCCTGTCCTCTTTTCCTGAAGCTTAGCAGACAGGGAAGATGTTTGTGCTAAAGTTTACATCCTCTCCATATGAGTGTTCTGTCTCAATATTAGTGCTAATTGGCCTCCCTGCCTCCCTACCTTTTGGACCTAAGTGGCTGATAAAAACTAAAAAGAGAAATAACCACAGTGACTTCTGCAAGGTTTCCGCAGCTACTCCTCATCCAGGAAAAGAGAGCGAGAACAAGTGAAGCAATTCACAACAAAGGCCTGTAGCTCAAATTGGTTTCCATTGCATAAAATCCAAAAACAATCTATTAAAAATCCAAGGTACCTCAGCACCATTATTCTCCATATGTTCTCTTACTCTAGGACCTCTAACAGCAGTTTCCTGGGAACTGGGGTACTGCTTACCTGACCTTAAGTGAGCCTGGGAAGAGATGCTCCAGCAACTTTTGTGAGAGAAAAGAAAGAAAACAGAGCTGCTGCTGCTTCTTTTTAAGAACTCACATGTGAGAGGAATCCTCTCATTCCCAATGAGTTCTTTAACTTTTACTGAGTTTCTATTGTCTTTGCCCACTACAGGGATTGACATGTTTAAAATTGTCAGATAGAATTTTAATTTTCCTTTAAATATGCTGTCTCTGCGTTTTAGTTATATTTCCATATCTACCACAATTGCTATTTGCATGCCTTGAATAAATGAATTATTTATATTTAATTAATTGTAGTGTAAACACAAGGCTTGATTTACAGAACAGAAGATCTGGACTCAGAAACTACCAAATGTTTGGTAGAAATAAGAAATATCTTATTTCCTTGAAGATATATGACTACCATCTAAAAGACTTGGGAATGTCTGAGAGCAGATAGAGGATGTATATGTGAATTCATAGATAACCACTCAGAGAAGAAGTTACACAATACATTAGCAACCTGTTTTTCATTATGGTTTATGTATATCACACACATGGGTAACTTGCAAGCAATAGTGAAAGAAAGTAATTCAGGGAGGTCAATATAACAGAGAAGAAAGTACTGTTTAACAAAACCAGCCCTGGTATTTGTATAGCAGAGACCAATACAGTTGGTTGAAATCCCATTGCTTGCATTTCTTGTGAGGCTGCTTCCATTGGCATGATATGCTTCACAGTAAGCTTCTTCTGGTTGGGAACAAACAGTCTGCAGACTTAGAAGGATAGAAAAACAGAATTGGAACCACTGCTGATGAAACAAAAGCAAGCCTGACACAGTTGATAGAAGAAGCAGCAAATATTTATTTTATTAAATTTATATGCCGCCGAAATCCAAAGACTCTCGGTGGCTAACAACACAAAAAACAACAATTAAAAACACTTAAAAATAAAATAAAACCATTAAAACTGCCCTGGTACCAAAGATGTGATGCAGTGTACAGCAGATCCTCAGATGAACAGTGAATGGCCTTGAACTCGTGGTCAGAAGAAAAAGCCAATGTAACTTGCGCAGAAAACTTAGTGAAATTCTACAAATAATAAAGCATGCATAGAAGATAGAAAGAGGCTGCTATGGAACAGTATATACTGCAAAGGTAGTCAAGAACTATAGAGATGGCATCAGGAAAACTAAAGTTCAGAATCATACTGAGAAGAAGAACTACAGTAAAAGGGGTGGGAAGAGATTTTCAGATACAGTGGTGCCTCACAAGATGAGACTAATCCGTTTCGGAAGAATGCTCTTAGTATGAAATGCTCTTAAAGTGAAACAAGGTTTCCCATTGAAAATAATAGAAAATTGGATGATCCGTTCCACGCCCCCAAAAATATTCACCCAAAAATCATTTTCAACGGAATTTGATGTAGAAATGATTGTCCCTAACATCTGAAACAATTAGCAATGATTAAAGCTCAATATAAAGCAGAAATAGAACAAACTAACTAGCACTCACGGATCTGCTTCGAGGCGGATTCTGGCCTCGGCTGCTGCTGGGCCTCAGCTGTGCGTCTCACAGTACAGCACACAGACAGTAATGGAGTAAACTGCACGTGAACTTGAATGGGAAACTATTTCCTGTCCCAAAATGCTTATTTTAATTACAGATTATTCTTGAAACTTGGAAGTGATAATTGAGAAGACATGCTGTTTATTAACTATAAATGTTGATGTACTTTCACTTCTGGATGCTAATCATTCACCACTTAAAAAAGAAAAAAAATAGTAAAATTAATGTATTTTATTTTGTATTTTTAGCTAAACAGGTGATTGATGATATTTTCAGTTAAAAGGCACTTTGAGCCATTTAATAGATTTGTTTTAGGAAGAAAACAATGGAGGAAATGAAAACAAAAGGGATCCAAGCAGAAAAGAAGATAATCTGGAGATTGTTTAAAGAATTGGGAGACGAGATGGTCTTGAAAATCAGTAGAATGAAGATAAAGATAATTTCATCTATTCTTGTTTCAGTCCCAGTTTTCCATGATGAGAATAATAAAAACATTGTTGATGCTATAGCAGAATATAAAAGTAAACCTTAGTTTGTTTAGATAAAGCAAATTTCCTATATTCATACTGATAATTCATCATTAATGTATGATGTCTAATGAGAGAGTGAATTCGATAAACTGTTCAAGCCAGAATGACCAGGCATTGGGTAAGTTCCAGGATTTTCATTTCTCTACAAGTACTGATCAATTAATTTGTATAATTTGAAAAGCTTGCTCAATGGATGGCACATAATTGGCAACTGATTTTCATCAGGAGGATGGCTTGTCAAAGAATGTTCTCTACTCCAGTCGACTGTGGTGGAATCCTGACAAAAACATGTTCTTCTTGGCAGTGCTTCCCTTAAAGTTGGATGAAAATGTTTCCTGCCCTCAACTAGTAAACTAGGTGATAACTGACACATTGTTAGCTGAGATGCCAATCATGGAGCACCATTGTTCGTCTGCTTTTCAAATTAGATTTTCCAGGAGAAAGTACGGTGGGATTGAAGCATAGTGCTGGCAGATGACTGAGTTCTAAACCACACAATTAGGCTTCTCATTTCTGTTTAGCCCCTGTGTGTGCCGCCACTGTCAGATGACAGAAGAAAGCTATAGGGACACATCTGCATACTAACGTGAATTTTGAAAAGGTAATTCCCCATTTTTCCTCTGCTTTCGTTCTTATGGAAGGTGTCACTAAGTTTCTATAAAACACTGGAATCCACATGACTATGTTCACATGTTTGGATAATATTATATTAGAGTAAAAACTGCAGTCAGTCATGTTGTGCCATTTAAAATAATGCAATAGACAGCAATATCTTTAGTAGACTAAAAAAATTCAGTGCACTTCCCAGTGATTCAGTTGGTACTAATAAAGGCATTACACTTCTATTTTACAGTTAGATTTATAAATATTAGTTGTCAGAAATCTGACATAAATCCTCTCTTAAATTTCTCTTGCAAAGGAAAAAAAAACATCTCTCTTTCTAAATTTATTACTAATTTAGACCCCAATCTGTTATGAGGGCAAGTCTGTTGTATGAATAGAATATTTAAATCAAAACAGATTTCATCCTTAATGAACAGTTGGATATACAGTGGGGTATAATATTTAGGGTCTTTCAGAATTGATTGACTTGGAAGAAGTCCACATTATTATATGTGCAAACCTGTGTGCTATAAATCAGACAGCTTACAGTCTTTTCTGTGAAGATCTTAATTGTTGCCTGAACATCTTATTTCCATTATAGTTGGCAAAACAGTTTTTGAAAGACTTAAGAGTCTGTCTATTATTTAGAAAACATGAGCATAACTTGAAAGACAAAGAAAGGACTAAGCATCTAATGCGTAAGCAGCAACAATATTATTAGCAAAGGCCACATCATCATTTAAACAGATGACAAATCTTCTGTTAAAAAAATAAAATTTCTCTGAATGTTCCTTTATTTTCTGTGAATAATTGAAGAGAAGTTTGAAAAGGAAAAAGTGAAATCTTCAAAGCAGACTGACTTCCTAGACACATTCACGTAGCTCTCCAGGCATTAATACAACTAGATTAGCCATTGTTTTTGTTGCCTACAAACTTGGCATTTTCAGCTGATTTTCCATCAGTTGAAGTTCTCAGGACTAATCCAGTCTTGATTCGTTCTTCACAATTAAATGATGTGGGCTAGTTTCTGCCACCTGTGTTTTGGTTAACAGTACTGCTATAGGTAAGCTCCTTCCAACTCAGATGGGATTCAACTGAATTGCTAAATTTTAAACAAAGCTAAAATAACTTTACGTAAGCAATATGTTTTCTTGTGAGATATAGATCAAAAGTGGATATTTTTGATATATATCTCAAAGGAAAAGGGTCTTTGAGATGTCAAGGTAAACTAGTAAATGTTAGGCGTTCACACTAATTTTAGTATTGAGTTACGATGGCTATTGGGATTGGAATTTGCCACTCTAAGTGATGAGGTCATAAAGTGCAATGTCAGATGACCACATCACTTAGCAACAACAATCCCTGCAGTCCTTATTGCCAATGTTAAGCAAGGATCATGGGTTGTTAAGTTGGCACCTCCTTGCAACTTCTTTCTGATTTCTAATAACCAAAGTCAATGGGGAAGCCAGTAAGAAGTTCAAAGTGGTTTGTAAGTAGGGCAGCAGACAGATGAGTAGTGTTCCTTTTTCTGATGTTCAGGATTGCTGTTTGTGCTCATCTAAATAGTGTTCTTACACAGCTTTATTTGTGGGAGGTTGAGTTGTTGCTTTGGTAGTGGAGCACTTGGATGGTGTGGGTAGGTTTATGGAAGACTTTAATTTGCCAACATTGCTTCGAAGATATCCAGGAAGGGCAGCCTATTGTTGTTTTCTTTTTCTCTTGTGAATTTTATTTCATTAAACAATTGTATCATATTGCTGAACATATTTCCATAACAACTGTACAAGTAGTTCTTGTTTGTCAAATGCTCATTCATGACCATTTGAAGTTACGATAGCACTGAAAAAGAAGATTTGTGACAGTCCTTGAGCTTGCAGCCATTGAAGCAAAGAAGAGCTGCTCTTTCCTCTTCGAGCCATACTACTTTTGCTATTGGTTTTGGAGAGCTTTGTTTTGCTGTAACTATTATAAAGAATGATAACAATAACATATTTTAACTGACTAAATGCCCCCAAAAAGGAAATGAAATTATACTTATGTTCAAAGCTTTTTGAAGAAAATATTGTCAAGCTAGTTCACAGATTCCACATCCATACTGATGCAGTATTGTTGCTGCTGGATTTTGCAAGATATTAAGGTTAAAAAATATTTCAAAAGCTGCCATAGCTGTGGATCACAATAAAAAGCTTCCTTGGTGTTCAGACCAATAAATAAATTAGAAGAAGGGTTTTAAACTCTGCATGATAAAAAGAACTGAAAGTAGGGCAGAAAATGAACAACCTTTGTAAGGAATCTTGCCTGGGGCTAAAAAGAACCAGTTCATTGTGTATTTCAGCATATGATACAACAGTGTTGTAAAAAATTGGTGACTGAGTCTTGATAGAGCCTCAGGGTACTAGTTTTTCATATATATGTAGGGACAATAAATGACAGGGTTTGCTAAATCTTGTTTGTGCAACTGACATTCTTAAGGTGCAGCTTAAAATGTGGATGGTCAGTTTCCCATGAAGCACTGGTGTTTTGTTAACTGTAATGAAATAATATTATTGATTTACAATAATTGCAGGGCTATTAAAGTAAAGCTTTGTCATGGATATCTTCAACTTAAAAAATATAACATTTCAAATGCCATAATAAAATTTATATTAAGCAAAATAGGCATGCAGCTGAACAAAGATTAATGAGTACCAAAATAGCTACCATCTAGGTGACTTTGGGCCAATCTCTCTTTCTCAGCCCTAGAAAGGAGGAAACGGCAAACCACTTCCAAAAATCTTGCCAAGAAAACTGTGTGAAATTGTTCAGGCAGTTGCCAGAAATAAACACTGATTGGAGGACATAGAATGAATAATAAAATCATGCATGAGTTGAATTTTATGCATGCTATCCAATTGTTTATCTGTAGCTTGCTAACACATAATGATAGCTTGGTGAGCACGCTAATATTAAGCCATATGGTTTACAAAGGGGCATGGAGGCTGAGTGGTTAAGACACTGAGCTTGTTGGTCAAAAGATTGGTGGATAAAATTTGAGACCCAAGTGTTGCATAATGGGGTGAGCTCCCATTCCTGCCCCAGCTCCTGCCAATTTAGCAGTTGAAAGCATTTAAAAATGCAAGTAGATAAATAGGTGCCATCTTTAGTGGGAAGGTAATAGTCTTAAGCATCTGTAGACAGATTTTGTCAGCTGGTTCTTTGACTATGAAATGAAGATGAGCACGCCCCCTAGATCTGATCACAGGTGACAAGGGAAACCTTTACTTACTATGATTAACAAATCACAATGATTGGATTCATATTAAAGTTCATTAAAGTTCCTGCCTTAAAGAAAAGCAGATGAGTCACATTGTGGTTGTATAGGAAGCACAATGTGTGATCTGAATTATTTATATTGGCTCTTCAGGACTTCAGAATGTATCTAATTCATTTAGAATTATGAAGTGCACAGTTACCTTCTTTCTTCAAGGATTGCAAGGAAATATATTGCTTCTTTCTCTCACTAACACTGTATCCTCTCAGCAATGAAGTCAGACATCATAAAGTACAGTGGCTACTGTTAGGATTACACACAGCACCAACAGCTAAAGATGAGGGGGGATGGCAGAATGTTTTCCTGTTATTTCCTCCTGTGCCAGAAAGATGAGGAAGGTATCTATAACCCATCTGCTTTGGTGAGGAGTCTCACCACTGCTGAACTTAAGGTAGGTTGCTGTGCCTTTTTTTTAAATATAACTATAACATTATTGGATTTTTTTGGTGTCTTCAAGTCAGTCTTGAATTCTGGTGATTGAATGGGCTAGTCCTTTACACTTTTCTTGGCAAGAATTTTCAGAAGTGATTTGCCATTGCTTTTTTCTTCCTAGGGATAAAATAGAGTGGCTGGTCCAAAATCATCTAGCTGGCTTTCTAAATCACAGTTTTTAACCTGATGTCTCTAACCTTTACACCAAACTGTATCTATTACTGGATTATCAATAATAACAGACAAATAGACAAGCATCTGGCACATAACACCTTAGACTTAGTAATTTGATTCAAAAAACAACAAGTCCTGTTGATAAGAATGACAAAAAGTCTGGATAGTAAATGTGGCAGTACATGGAGACAGTAGAAAAGAAAAAATGGAAAAAAGTAACTAAATACAAAGACCCTGCAAACAGAACAACTATGGCAAAAGAAAGCAAAGGTGGTACCAATAGTAATAGATGTCTTTGCTGCAGTCCCCAAACAACTGGAGCACCACTTGAACACCACTGGAATTGACAAAATGACTATCGATCAATTTCAAAAGACAGCTTTACATGGAACAGCTTATATCCTGTGACAATACCCTTAACACCATTAAACAAGAACATCTGCCTAACCCAGGTCATTGGGAAGGACTCAATAGGTAGAGAAAAATGCCAGGTCCAGTCTAAACATACGGTTGTGCAATAATAATAACCACATCATTTGGAAAACATCAAACATAGACAAATTGAAATGTGATTAATAAAGAATAGATCCAAAGAGTGGAAAAAGTGCTCACCTTAAAACTGAATGGTGAAAACACCATCAAAGTCATCAATACATGTGATACAGTACATTTCTGGAATGATTAATTAGACACCAGCTGAACTGGATAGTTTGGATTGAAAAACAAGAAAACTAATGTCTCTTCATTATGCATTAAATTCCCATAGTTAGACTGAAAAATCATATCTGCCCTGCAGCATTGGAGGCAGAGGTTTATTTTAAGTCAAACAAATTGTTGAAAAAAAAATATGCACTGGCTGATTACATAAAAGCAGCCAAGAACAAGCATTGATGTGAGTTAAAAATTGGAATTTACTGAATGTGCAGGAAACAGAACATGAATATCAAAATAACACAAAAAAACAACAGAATTCTGGTAAGGAAAAAAGTTACATGGTCAATTTCTACAAAGGTTCAAGGGTAATGTGGATAAAGATAAAATATGGCATTGGCTTACAACTGGAACACTAAAAAAAAGAAACTGAAGGCTTAATTTTGGCTGTTGTTTGAACCAATACAATCAAGGCCAGAACTGAAAATTTGTGAAATGATTCAAAAGGCAAATTTTGAATAGATGCAAAAGAAACTGTA
Organism: Acrochordus granulatus; assembly: GCA_032468055.1. NCBI lineage: Eukaryota > Metazoa > Chordata > Lepidosauria > Squamata > Acrochordidae > Acrochordus > Acrochordus granulatus. Next base: position 48,886 of record JANHZU010004194.1, on the reverse strand, counting down.
GATCATATACACAGCTCATGCAAGAAGATCACTTAAACATAAATGACAACAGAATATAATCCCCAAAAAGATTCACTGGAACATCTATAAAATTATAATGTACTAGTAATAAAAAATTGGTGGGAACGTAAGAGTTTAAAATGTAATCTAAAATGAGCAGGCTTAATATATTGTGGGATTTCCAAATATAAATTGATAGTCATTTTTATTTATTTTATTTATTAATTAAATTTATATGCCGCCGAAATCTGAAGACTCTCAGTGGCTAACAACACTAAAAACAACAATTAAAAACACTTAAAAATTAAAATTAGCCCATTAAAACAAAAAAACCCAGCAGACTAGCGAGGTGGGCTAAAAAGATTTCACATATAAAAAGGGGTGAAGGCTCTTCTCCTAGAACCTGCCAGCCGAAATTCCTTAGCCAACGGGAACCAGAAAAGGACTCCTCTGCTGCTTCTGGTGGGCTGGGAACTCCCCATCGGGGTGACACGGTTCCTCAGATAGACTGGTCCCATGCCATGAAGGACTTTGAAGGTCAATATTAACACCTTGAATTGCA
>JANHZU010004194.1:0-11683 GCA_032468055.1 Acrochordus granulatus | reverse complement strand
GTCATCCACTGTAGGAACCCTGTCTTCCTTCCACATTCTGGTCTATACCAATCTTGCTGCAGATACCATATATAAAAACAACTCTTCATATTGTTTCTCAAACTGTTTATCCATTATGCCTAAAAGAAAAGCTTCAGATTTCATTAGTACATTACATTTAACAATCTTTTGCATATCTTCAGTTGTATTTAACCAATTTTTTAACTTCTTTACATATGGTAAAACATACCTGCAGATTTGCCACATTTCCAACATTTAGTAGATAATTTATTGTACATTTGGAAATTGGTCAAGACCCCTCAAAACTATTTCTATCTTCTGATTGACTATGTCACTGGCCACCTTCCCCCAATCTCTTGAATTTAGCATGTTTTCTCCACTTTATTTTTCCCCAGTTCCAGCTGCAGATTCTCTTTCTTCTCTTCTCTGGGCATCCCCAAAACAAGTGCATAAAGTAGTTTTTCCATCTTTCCTTACCTTCATTCCTATCTTATTTTCTCTCCTTTCCATGTTCTATTTAGGCACTAAAATTTTCCTGACTTTAGCTAAAAACAAAAACAAACTCACCCTTATATGTGGACCAAGCTTTTTGTAGGGATGTGAAGGGTTAATCCAGAGTTGAGAAATATGGGAGTGGTTTTCCCATAGTGGCCATTGAGATCTACACCTGGAGAGTTCCTTCTCAACAAGAAGCCTGAGATAATTGTTGGGGAGGATTTCTAAACTATTTGATGTTGCACATGTGCAAATATTCTTAATGATGTAATCTTGTAACTTTTGGCTAACTAATAAAAGTGTAAAAGAATTTGGGGAGAGAGAGCTTTTCTAGCTTTGAGGCTTTTGGCTTTTTGCTCTCTTACTCACATGCTTTCCTGAAAACCTCCAAAGCAGCTGGACTGCTTCTGTGTCTCAATTTCTCTGCTTGTACAATAGCTTGCATGCCTATTAAATCATCTGATGCTCAAAGGTAGGAGCACAGATCCCAGGTAATACTACAATTGGTACCCGACGGGGGCTGTGCCAATCTCTTGAATTGTTCATCTGAAGCCGGACAGAAGTTTTTCTGGGGTGACCAGATCCCGTATTTAATCAATGTCAGATCCCATTGATTGATCTAGTGCTCAAACTTGGAATGCTTGATTTATTGTTTCTTTATCTGGCATAAGACCAAAAGCTACATACTTCCTCGCCTTGCATGGGTTCCAGACGTCATTCATATCACTCTTTTTTTTTTGAGATCCAAAGGTAAGTATGGGAACAAAACTAACAACTTTACCATCTACGAATGTATCGTCTTCTATTAATGATAATTCTGACACTTCCTCAGAGTCTGAGTCGGATTTAACAGGGTCAGTGAATTCTAGTACTGTAAAATCAGGAAAAGGGGATGGAAAATTAACTACTTTCCAACAAATGGTAGCTAAAGCAAAGCAGGATCCTGGAATAATAGCAGAATTAAGAGAATTAACAGCAGTCTGTCCTGTTTTTAGACAAAGAGATGGTCAAGGACAAGAGGTTCATTATGAACCTCTGCCATACTCAATACTTAGAGAGTTAAAGAAAGCTATGAATGAATTTGGAATAACAAGTACAAATGCTCAAAGATTACTGGAGGGTATAGCAGCTGGATATTCTTTGGTTCCTTGGGATTGGAAAGCTTTAATTAAAATTCTTCTAAGTCCTGGTCAGTATGTTATTTGGCATAGTGAATGTAAATTGGCAGCAGAACATCAGGTTCAAGTGATGAGAATGGCCAGAATTCAACCTTTACTTAAGGCATTAATAGGGGAAGGTCAGTTTGCTACTATAGATATGCAGGTACAAATTCCACCACGGTGGTATCAACATATCACTTTGTGTGCTACAAAAGCCTTCTATCAGACAAGGAGCCACAGATTTTACAAATCGTTTGCAGGAGGCAATTCAAAGACAGATTGATAATTCAGAAGCGGCTCAGGAATTGCTGTTAAAACTGGCTCAGGAAAATGCTAATGAAGATTGCAAACGTGTTCTGCAGCCTCTCTCTGTCATTCCAAATTTACAGCTTGCTGATATGCTGAGAGCCTGTCAGAATATTGGGTCATAATCTCATAAGACTAGATTTTTTGCAGCTGCTATAATTCAACAAGGAAAAAGAGGGAAAAATTGTTTTAAATGTGGAAAAATTGGGTATTTTCAAAGGGAAAATTCTCTTTTTACCTCCCAACCATCAAAAAGATGTCCTATTTGTAACAAGAGGTTTCATTGGGCTAATCAATGTTGGAGTTTGGGAAACTGGAAGTCAGGTCAGCCCCCAACCCAGGCACAAAGGAGGGCGTATCCCGTACAATACCCACCCTTGCAGCTGCCTCCTCGTCCCTGTAAGTTCCCTAAAAGCAGCAACCAAAGGAAGAGCTGGATTGGATTTAATTATGCAAACTGAAATGGATTTTTGGCTACCTGGAGAGGTTCATCTTGTTCCTTCTCAGGTTCGTGGACCTTTACCTGAAAATATGGTGGGAATTGTTTTGCCTTGCTCTTCTGCGGGTAAACAGGGGTGGTTTGTAATACCAGGAGTGATTGATTCAGATTACACAAGCATAATTCAGGTGCAGGTTTGGACAAATCTACCACAAAAGTTGCCTAAAGTTTCTTCTATTGCACAATTGATTTTTGTTCCCTATATTGTTCCTGCTTCTGATGCCAGAGCTCATAACGATCAAGACTTTGGTTCTACTCTAAATTCTTTGCTCTTACTACTTCAGTGACACAAAGTAGACCTATGCTCACTTTAAGTCTGAATGGACATATGTTTACTGGGCTTTTAGATACTGGAGCGGACATCACGGTCATTCGATCAGAAGAATGGCCTTCCACATGGCCCACTGCACCCACTAAACAGCTTTGGGGAATAGAAGGACAGCAAGCTGCACAGCAAATTTCTCATTGGCTCCAGGTTCAATTGTCCACTGCTACTGAAGTTTGGATAAGACCTTTTGTAATGAACTTACGAGTATCCATTTGGGGTTGTGATTTGTTGGAAAAGTTGAATGCTAAATTGGATATTAATGTTTGAAATCTTTGTTTTTTGATTGTGTATTTTCCAAGCGGTCACTCGCTGCTTTGTTTTCTCTGTTAGCTGACTCTGTGTTTCATTTCTCTGCTTGTACAGTAGCTTTCATGCCTAATAAATCATCTGATGCTCAAAGGTAGGAGCACAGATCCCAGGTAATTACTACAGGTAATTACTACAAGATATTAGTGGTCAATTTTTTAATTAAAGTACAAAAGGGAGGAGCTTGTTTTATGACATCTTGTTAAATGTTTCATTGTTTTTATATGATTGTATTTAGGAAATATCTATGCTTGTGTGGGTGTTAGCATTGTGTTGGTGTCATTTTCCATAGGACCCCCCATATATTATGTCTCTGAAGTAATACCTGGTTTCATTCCTTATTAACATTTGTTCTGGGCCTCTTTTGTTAGTTTGTCTTTTATCCCATATAACTTCATACAGTACTAAGGATTTCGACACAAGTCCAAAAAAAAAAACTAGAAAGAAAGGATGTCTTGAATGTTGATTGCTGAAGAAACATCTTTTCATTTACTATTCCATTCATTCCTGCAAAAAGCAAACAAACAACATACCTGATGTGTATAGATCTATAAACATATTAAATTATATTAGTATTAAATAAAAAACTAGATAAAATTTGCACTGACTCCTAAATTTATTAGTATATTAGTTTCATATGTTCTTAGATATTAATCACAGAAATAATTTGAAAGTGTTTGTATTTTAAATTTCTAATTATGATCTAAATAACTCTGGATGAAGAAACATAACTCTTTAAATTCTAGGTGCTATTATAGCACAAGGACAGATGGAACTAGATCTTAGAGTTAAATCAATGAGCATCTGTCAGTTATGAAATGTGGGATTAACAACAAGCTTAGTTACTGATTATGTGCATCAAAAGACAAATTTTACATATCTATTTACAAATAAACATTTTCTGTACACCACAAAACACCTGCATAATCTCATCGATGAATTATGTTAACATTGAATGATCATACTTAAAATTTCTGAAAAAAGGACATCTTAGTTTTTTTAATGTGTATGAAATACCGATACACATACTTATGTGGAGTCCTTGAAGCTCTCTGAGCTTGGCTGTTTTTGCAGAGACATTTCATTACCAAAACTAAGTAACATCAGTGTTAGAAGGGGCTGTGGTTTGCCCTCTTTTTATATTGGTGGGTTGTCCTGTCAATGTTGGGGGAAGTATCCTTGGTGGTTCCTTGATTAAACTGTTGTTTATTTTTAGCTTGTTTGTCTGGGTTGCTATTTCTTTGATTGGGGTATTGTTTACTTCTTGATTATTGGTCTGATGTTGAACTTGGTATTAATCTCTGCCACATTCATCAAAGAACCAAAGCAAGCAAGTTTTGTATCTGGCAACTAAAAACCAGAGCAACATCTGTTAATATATGTGCAGTCAAGACTTATATTTGCAACTCCCTGAAAATGAAATCATAACAAATACCAAACATACACTCCAATTCTAACTTGCCTACAGAAAAGCAAAATAAAATAGTAGGAAACTTGCAGACCAAGTAGTCAAGGATTTTTGTTTATTATTTAAGCTATTTATATATAAGAACTTTTTCTTAGCTTAACTCTCTCTCATACTAGTACCTTTCTCCCCTCAACTAGTTCCAGCCAATGGCAGTAGAGGTGGAATTTGTGTGTTCCGTTTGTACCCCAATATTCTCTGTAGCTCTTGAAAGCCAACTGCAGGGTACAGAAACAAAATGGAACAGAAGGCATCATTTTTATCTTCAGGTTGGAAAACAACCAAGAAAATATGTTATGTTTTGTTCTGAAGTTAGGGTACAACTTTGAGGTGACTGTTTCAAGTATTTTGAGCTCAGAATGTTTTCAACATAACTACTAAGGTTGTGCAAAATAATTTAAACCACGTGGCAGTATTTGTTTATGTGTTTTTCAAACAGCTGTGGCCTGAAGGCTTGTATAGTTGCTTTGAGAACTATCTAGGCATACATAGACAATTTTTCCATTGAGACAAATAGTAAAACTAAAACTACCGTGCATGTACAATGTATGTATCTTGAACAGCTGAATTAACTTTTTTTTTCTAAAGTGGATTGATTTAGATTAAGTTGCAGATCCAACCTCACATACATAAACAAATATTTAATAGATATACTGTACTGTATGTTCTGAACACTGAAACATGTTAATTTACAAATAAGCTATTATTTGTAGTAGTAATAGTAGCAACAGCAGGAGCCATTTTTATTTAATGTGCATTTACAACTAACTACAGGAGGCATGGGAATGAAATACAGCATTGTGTAAACCAGTGTGAGAAATAAAAGTTTAATAATATATTTTAATACCAGCAAAACTTAATATAAATCTGTATTCAGTGATATAGATTTTCACCCTGTGAAATGATGGTCTTTTTAAACTTGAAGAGATTGGATTCCAAATATAATTCTTTGAGAAAAAGCTCTAAAATGTGAAATATCAACACAAGAAAAAAAATCAGCTTTGATGTCATGATTAATTTGATTACACATGAAATTCAAATTATGATTAAATTATTGAAGTAACTGGCTGTTCCTGGGCTGTATTTGTTGTATTGTTTGGGTCTATCCACCGTGCCCTATGTCCCTTTGTGCACTATATACTGTATTTGCATGCATAATTTTTCATCTATAGCATTTCCCATATGAGGTTCTTAACCATGAATCAGTGTCATATTCATGTGGGCCCTCTTTTTGCTTGTCCCCAAAGGAAATAACAATGGTATATATGTGTAGTTATATATATACACAATCACTACATATACTAGATGGTGCATATGTGTATATGTATAGTTAGGGTGCATGGTGGTGCAAGCAGTTTAAGATGCTAGGTTGTTAGCTGGAAGTTTGGCAGCTTGATTTTGAGACCCAAGAGCTGCTGCATAATGGAGTGAACTCCTGTTGTCTGCCTATCTTCTGCCAGCCTAGCAGTTTAAAAGCAGGTAAAAATGCAAGTAGATAAATAGGTACTGTCCTTGGTGGGAAAGGTAGCAGCATCTTGGTGTATCGTCATGCTGGCCACATGACTATAGAAGCATTTTTGGACACACTGGCTCTTCGGCTAGGAAATGGTGATGAGCACCATCCCCTGGAGTCGGTCACAACTGGCAGGGGAAACTTTTACCTTTTTTACATGTGTAGTTATGCTACTAATATGGAATTATGGCTAACAAAACTATGTATTTGCCAAAGCCCATATATTGAATCAGTAGAAGAAAAACAAGATCTTAATTTCAAACTAGGTAATAATTCAGTCTTTTACTCTTCTAATTTAGTGATTTTTCCTAAAATACTGATTCTTTAAAAAAGAATTTGCAAAATCACTCAATATTCAGTCCACATTCCTTGATTCTTGACCCTCTCACTTCCTATTTTACCAGTAATAAAATACTCCTCCTCACTGTATTTTATGTATTCTCTGAGCTACCAAATTCTTACTTCCATAAAACAAAAAGGGCAGAAGCATTTTCCTTTTTTCAAAAAACATTCATATCTTGCAACATATCATATAGTACCAACTGCCTTCTTTTGAACATTTGAACATCTTAAAAAAGTCCTCCATCCATTATACATTCTACCAAGGTATGTTCATCTGCTTGTTCCAGTTATTTGTTTTGTGTAACCAAATCAGTACTTTTGTAATAATCTATCAGTAATAATCATCCTGTGGTCCCTGCACTTTCCTTGGCATAGGTTTTCCAGAAATAGTCCTCCATTGCCTTTATGGCTGAGAAAAAGTGACTGGTCTAAGGTCACCTAGCTGGCTTTGTGCCTAAGGTGGGAATAGAACTCATCATTTCCTGGTTTCTACCCTGATGCTGTAACCACTACACTTTAATCATATCACGTAGATACAATTTAGAATCATAAATGGCAATGTACAGTGGATGAAGGAATGTGAACACACTGATAATTTTTTGCAGCTTCTATTACTATATTGGAACAATGAAAGTAAAAATGGTTTTAGTACTCAGTTCTACTAACCTGAACATTATTCATAGCGATTTGTTTTCTTGTTCAGTTTTATCTGAGAAGAAAGGAAGAAATATGTTGCACATTATTTTTATACCATCTGGCTGAAAAGTATTACCCAGAGACAGAGGATAGTCCTTTAAGTTGCTTTGCTGAATTAAAATTTAAAGTTAAGCTTTGTCAGCCCTCCAAAAGGAGATTTCATAAAGCATGCAGATTACTATGTCCTTAATATTACATGCTAGTCAAATAATGCTTAAGATCATCCAATACTAATAAGAACTCTATGTAGAGAAGAAGATGCTAAATGTTCAAGCTGTCTGGAAAAAGTTAGGGAACATGAGACATTGCTGATGCATGCTAGATAATTCAGAAAGCCAAAGAATATCAAAAGACAGAACTCAGTATGTGTTTCATTGATTATAGAAAGGTATTTGTGCCAATTATATCAAATTGTGGAATATGCTCATAAAATTGGGAATCCCAGAATATCTCATTATTCTCATAAGAAACCAGTATACAGATCAGGAAGCCACAGGATAGACAGACCATGGTGAAAGGGACTGATTCCAGGTTGGCAAAGGATTGCAACAACTCTCTATATTTTACCATTATTTATTCAGTCTGTATGCTAAATATATATTAAGGGAAGCTGGATTGGAAGGAGTGCGGTTTTAAAATCGCAGAAAGAAACATCAGTAAGTTTTGCTATGCTGTTGACACTAATAACTAAACTACAAGAAACATAGTGAAAAAAATGGACTAAAATTAAATATAAAGAAGACCAGACTAATGAGAGCAGTACATTATCCAGCCTTAGAATTAATAATGAGGATACTGAAGCAATAGATAAATTTTAGGATCCACCATTAACAGTAAAGGAACAAGCAGCCAAGAAATACACTGCAGACTAGCAGTTTCTTGAGGAGCCAGGAAGGCCTTGGAAAAGATATTCAGATGATGTGATGTGTCAGTGCCTATTAAGGAACAGACAGGTGCAAGCAATGGTATTTGTCACTTTATGAAAGCAAAAATTGAGCTTGGAAGAAGGAGAATATGCCGAGTATTGTCATTTTTGAAATTTGATACTGGAGAAAAAAACTGAGAATAGACAACTAAGGAAAAAACAAAAAAACAAATGGATCACTGAAGGAATTAACCCAGTGTTTTCATTCCAGTTCTCACACCAGACTCAAATTATCCTACACACATTATGTGAAGACCTAGCTGTCCAGAGAAGACTATAGTGCTGGAAAAGGTGGAAAGAAAGAGAAGAAGAGAATGACAAGCAGCAAGGGGATGGATTCAGTTACAATGCGGATGAGTGCACCATTAGAAAACTTTAAAAAACAAGTTTGACATAGTTCATCGTGGAGGAAATGTATGTTATCAATAAGAGCCAACACCAGCTTGATGGCGCATAATCAACCCTTCAAATCTGAATAGTAATCAGGTTCCTCAAATATCTAATGAAATAATATTGTACTTAAATAAGATTGGAAAGTTTCAAACATATCTGCAGTATGTTGGGATGTATTAAAATGTTGTTTTTAGTTTGAAAAAAATAATTTGATAGAAGTATGCATAACTAATACCAGAATTGGGCATAAAAAATTGCCATTAGCTGAATCCCACAATTGTTAGACAAGGCAACTTCCTGACAGCTTCCCGCAAACAAAGTCAGTGGGAGGCCCATCAGGAAGTTTGAAATCTAGGCTGGCAGGCAGGTAAATGGCTGCTGCTGGACTGGGAAGGGAACTGGGTGTTGTGTGAGAGGTGCAGTGTGGGTCAGGGAAGGTGTGCAAGAGTTCAGGGGGTGCACAAGAAATGTGCAAGTCAAGGGTGTGATGAATTGCACAAGAGTGGGTCAGAGAAGGAGTGTGAGAGAGGAGCAATGAGGGTGGGGGAGGGTGCACTGGTGGGGGAGACAGCCCAGTGACTTGTGACATTCCTTGCTGGCTTCTTGACTTTCTGGGGAAGCCAGCAGGAAAATTACAAACAGCATCAAGTGATTGCAGGATGTTGCAACCAGTCATAAGTGAAAACTCTTTGCCAAGCGCCCAGATCATGATCAATTGACCGTGGAAGTGGTAAAAAGGTTTCCCTGCCAGTTGTGACCAACGTTTCCAAACCGAAGAGCCAGTGTTCATCCGAGGGCGCTTCTGTGGTCATGTGGCCAGCATGACTAGACGCCAAAGGCACATGGACTCTGTTACCTTTCCCGCTGGAAGGGGCGGTACTTATCACGATTGCACGCTTTCGAACCACTAGGCTTGGCGGGAGCTGAGGTGAAACAGCAGGAGCTTACCCTGCTTGCACGGCAACGCCGGGTCTTGAACTCGGTCTGTTGACCTTCTAGTCAGCAAGCCAAACTCTTAACCGCTTGTGCCACCACATGGAAGTGGTAGGATGGCTCAAATGCTAAGGACCATCATAACCACCATTTATTCATTGCCATCACAACTTTGAACAGTTGCTGAATGAATGGTCATAGGTCAGGAGCTACCTTTATGGCTGTATTCACAACTTACTATGTTTATGTTGAATTGAGATTTAATGTTGATTTTAACAATGTTATCTGCTGTTTTTATTTATATATTCTTATTGTTCTTAATTGCTGTGAGCAGCCTACAATCATATCAGTAAGATGGGTTACAGATTGATTGAATAAAGAAACAAATTATAACTTCTTAGCATGTTTCACATTTACCTTTTCTGTTAATCAGCACTTTGGATTCTAATCAAATTAGTAATAGGGACCATTAAAATCAGTAATATTTAAGTAAATCAACGTTACTTTTTATACTGATAAAAGTAGAATAAACAATGGATCACATTGACTAATCTGGATTCAGCACAACAGTTTTTGCCATTTACTGGCTGTAACTCAGATTTGTTTATTAAACAAATTTTAGTTGTATGCTGAAGGTATCTGCATAATTTATACTCCTTTTTAATAATGAGGCTTAAGTCATAATCATATGCCAAAGTATAGCTAAGGAAGTCTCATTATGACTTGATGTGATTGTTGTATTAACAAAGCATGGTGTTTGTTGGAGATCCCAACTCTTGCAATAGGGCAAAAACTGGTATTTTTCAAAAGAAAGGTCAGACTTATTAAACCTGCAAATTAACTTGAGTTAGAAATTATTCCAACAAGAACATTTAGAGTTCCTGCCTACTTAAAATAAGTATGATAATGTAATGTCTTTTGTATGAAGCTTATATATAAATGCAACATTGTTTATACTTTTTTGCAATATTTTTTCTGTCCTGCATTAATAATAGCTCTATGCAATGCACAAGTTTGGGAAGGGTTTGCCTTTAATATATGGGAAAAATGCCTGTATTTATATTTCTGGAAGATGATACCACTTTATATGATATGGCCATTGTCCTGGTCCTCCTCTTAACTTTTGTTTCATCGTTATCTGAAGGATAAGGCAGTTCACACTTAATTTCCATTGCTGTCAGCTCTTTGTAGAAAGCGGCTACTTTTGTTCTGTAAATAAACATATGATGTAAATGTAATATTCCACATAAAAATGTTATCCAAATTACCTAAATGGTGACATATTTTGAATCAGATGTCAAGAATTGTATTGTAATGCGATAACAGCCTAGGATAGCCAGAGTGACTTGAATGAATCTGAGACTCACGTGCTGCTTCTTTTTTCGGGTGAGGTGTAAAAAAAGGAAATCAGAAGCATTTAATTAATAAACTGAAATCAGAATCTGTGGTTATTGTTGAAAAAAAGCTGCCCCAATTTTGCAAATGAACATACTGTATTTTTGAATGACTTTAAAACTTTCTATCTATAAAATTTTTGAAGTCTGAAGATATATAGTGAATATTTTTCTCATAATAATGTTTGCAAGAAAATAGTTTTCTATTTCTAAACAATTAAAAATTGTTTGCAAGACAATTTTTTTTGCAAGATGTAGTTATCATATTAAATTTGCAGTTCTTCAGTAAAGTGAAATAAAACTCCACTATTTTTATACAATAGTACTAAGGACTTGTCTTCTTCTGGAAAACTATATTGACTTGTAATTTCTAAATCCCCTTTATTATTCAGATCTGTTAGGAGACTTCAACAATGGTGTTTGCAGCCCCATGCTAGTTGGCCACACTGGTCTTATTAGAACTTACTCATCTGAAAGATCCTAGGTGGGGAAGTCTGGTTCAAGCTCAATCATGGGTCACTGGGAGGTATACTTTGTCTACTAAACTTTGGAGCATATGTTATTTTATTTTATGTTTTGTGATTTGTTTTCTGAGATTTGAGAAGTTTGACAATAGTTACACAATAAGAACAAAACTGTCCATGGAATTGAATATTAGACTGGGGCCAAGAGAAAGATAAATGCATCTTTTTAAATCAGTGTATCTTAAGCTCGTCCTTTGTGCAACATTAAAAATTGGCCTGTTAGCTTTGTCAGAAAGGAAGGAAAATCCCTCTCCTTCCTCAGGCAAAGTAACTCCTGAAATATATGAAATATCTTTATAATTTTTCCCTTACTTGTAAAAGAAGGGGGGAAAATCCAACATCTCCTTTCTAGGAAGAAAGCAAGTTCATAAAATTCAGAGGCAATTGAAGGACCGTACCAGTTC
>JANHZU010004193.1:87914-98984 GCA_032468055.1 Acrochordus granulatus | reverse complement strand
GATTAAAATTTTTGCTCGTCCTGCGAGTTTCTCGCCCTGTGAGTTACTCGTCTTGTGAGGCACCACTGTATTTCTTCTTCTATACATCCAAACCATTTTTATATTATTTTTTATTCCTAATTCACTTTAGTATCCAATCTACATTTATTCAGCATCCTTTCAGTCTAAAGCTTCATGACTTGTTCCTCACAACAAACTACTCACTGCTTTTGTAAACATTTCATGAACATTACCAGGATACACAAATGTATTTTGTTATTTTTTCATTATATATATTCTAAATTATAATTGTTCACCCCATTTCTCTGTCAGACCACCTTCGTCTTTGATACATTTATTTTAAAATCTATATGCCTTGTTGCATCATATCATTACTTGTACAAAAATACATGCCCATGTATGTTCCCAGTGATTTCACCTCTAATATCATCATGAATATGCTTGTCATAAATACAACCAGAGAGATATCACACATCCTTCCCTTACTTCACACCCATGGAATAAGATATGATATAAGGAATATATCAGATACAATGTTTGCAACATACTAAACAAGTTGCAGTTGCATATTTAAAATTTCAGTGCTTATATCTTCTACATCTGCAGCCTTAACCATTTTCAACATTCTCTCAAGCACTGTATGTGTTCCTTTTCATCATTTTCTTTTCTTGGATACTTAATTTTTTATGTCTCATTTCTATCCCAATTCAATCTGGTTCCATTTTTTTTTAACATATCTCAATTACTTCTGTGCAGATCTTTAAAATACTTCTTCCAGAATTCTTTGGTTGTTCCCTTGGTTCTTGTTCTTCTCATCCACATAGGGATAACAACCCTATTGGCATGTCTGTTGGCATTTGTGTGCTTACCTCTTCCTTTTAAGGACTATTCCTTTTCACTGCTCCCTGTTTTTCTTGCTGCTTTTTTAGATGCTGCACCTAAAGGTGCCTTTATATTCCTTTCCATTGTTCTCTCATGTAACACTAACAAAGATTCTTTGCTTTATCCCCTTCCTTCTTCATTGTACCATTAAAGCTTTAATAATAGAGTAAAGCAAACCCAACAGGTTTTTCCTAAGTTTCATTGTGATTCTACAGAAGCAAAAGTCCAGGGAACAAAGAACTGAAGGAACTGGTTCATAGAAGCAAATAACAGCATTTGTTTGAATCTTTGTAGCTGCATTCCAATGTGCTGACACAAAAATTTAATTAATAAATTGGGAAAGAGATCCAGTAGGCACAGAGTGCAACAAAAAGGAGAATTTTTGTTTTCTCCCACATTAGCAAAAAAGGTGAATGATGTGATGATGGAACTGAAATAAGCTGGCAGAAGAGATGGAGGCTTTACTGGACTCCCTAGTCTTTATGGACCATCATTAGATCATCATTAGACCAGGAATAACAATAATATTACAATAGTGTTGAGCAGCTGAGAAAAAGACCAGCAGCTCAAGATGACAATATCCATATAGGGCAGTGACCTGCAGCTAGAAGATTGAGAGCATGCCATTAGCAATTAGTATCTAGGGATGAAATGTATCGATCAACTGATCAGAAAGTTTTAAATAGCTCAGAACAGAAAATAGTACTTTTCCAAACAGAGCTGAAGGGACAGGAATGGGTAGAGGATGATGTGGTCCATTCCTGCACTCAAGAAATGATGTTAGTCAAAATCCATCCTTGATGAGCCAAGTAGAAAATGCAGATTTGGCCTATGTCATCCATTATTGAAAAGTAACTCATGTCTCCCTCATATGAAGCTTTAGCCTACTTCAATAAAGCATTTTGCTTGATTTATTTTTTAGCTAATATGCAATACATAAGTTATCATAACCTTATCTAAAGTTAACTTAAACACAAACACACACAGAGAGACACACAAACGAATATATTCAATAATTCTAACTTTTAAACAACATTGGCTTCAAATAAAAAGTGATTTAAAAATAAACCTTTATATCTTTATTTGCATCCCAAGCAGCTAACATAATGCTGTTGCCATGAGATAATGCTGTCATATTTCTAAATTTAGCCATTTTGTACATGGGTATTATATTAATAATACCCATAATATAATATCTTCCAAATTACCTTCCCCTTCAACAAAACTTGAATGTGAAAATATTTGGGAAAGTAGCTAAACATTTATTTATTTATCCAGAATATAACTGATTGATAAGATTTCCTCCTTGCTCTTTATTTAATTAGATTGTCTTTTGTATTAATTAAGGCTGCAAGTTGATAACCACTTAATTGGGAGGAAATCTAACTGAACTCACTAGAATTCATTTCTGACAAGGAGTATTCAGATACCTTGTAACAATTCCATGTTAGAGATGTTTAATTAATTATTTTTTCATTTTATTTTAAAATGCCATCCATTGTAAATTTTGTAGCTTTGTGTGTTTGTGTAGTGTGGGTTCTGAACTGAAAAATGATGAAAAAGTAATCTCTAAAATAATAAGAAATATAAACACATAGCAGAGGAAGGTCAGCACATTTTATACTGAGAGATCATCTGTCTTTCACTCCAGTGTTCAGCTACTCCAAGAATCTATGGTATCAGCACTTGCATCTAGTCCATTCTTTTCATGTCAAAGTGAGTATCACTGCTTTAACTCTTCATTTATGACTCTTCATTTGCTTCTACACTGTGATCAATAGAAGATTCTGTATATTATGAACGTGAAAATGGTCTCATTACCCTGGAAAATGTTTGCAAGCCATGCAGTTCCCTTGTGTAAAGATAGATCGAGACTATTTTCTTACGGAAATGGGCTTATTTTTAAAGTAAGCCTATGGTATTCATTCACAAATGAATTGTACATACTGATTTATTATTGCAGCTTCATATACCACATCATACAAGCAGCAATTTTTGTAGAGGAAAGTGTTTTTATCTTCAGTTTACATATTGATGAACCGAAGTTTAGTAATTGAAAGCATGATATATGATATTCTTTTGACTGTTTTGTAAATGATGATCTAATATAACAAAATAATGGTAAGGAGAAAGGAACATAAATCTCAAAGGGGGATTTATTTTAGATTACCCTATCTGGGCTGCAAAAATCTAGATGACCACATCTTAAGGTTTTTTGATGTTTTGTAGCCCAGTTGTGGTGTTAGTCTTTTTTAAAGATTTAAACATCTGTGTTTTTATAAATGTATGTATTTATACATTCCTTTTCATTGTTAAAAATTATCTGAATACAGATTATTTCTAGTTTATCCAAAAGAACATACAAAACTAACTGCAAAGTTGATAGGAACAAACAGTATGAAGCTTGACAAATCAAGGGTCAGATAATGGAGATTTTTAGAGAAAGTACCAGAGAACCTATAATCTTCTGGCAAAACCTCCCTGCACACTAAGGGAGGATACTGATTCAATTTAGGCAGTATTAGACGGAAGAGTTAATTATTACAGAGATATCATAAATCAGTCTGGCCAGTAATTAGTGAGAACAGATGGGCAGAGGTGGACTGGAGGAGGAAGGAAGATAAAAGCAGCAAAGGCACAGGAGTTAAACAGAATATAGTGGAAAGAATCTCAGACAGCAAGATTAATGACTATAGAGAAATTCAGAAACAAACCTTGCAACAGGACAGTGAAAGAGAGAGAGACAGAGCAAACATACCAGGATTCTCAAGGCAGGTAGCTCAAAGAAAAATGAGAGTCACCAAGGCAATGCATTTTTGAATTTCTTCAGAGGTAGGAAGATTATTGATGCTAGATAGCTCATGGCTACTTTCTGAGAAACTTTGCTAACAGAACAGTAACAGTGTAGAAGCAAAAGAGCTTGCTTGGAAACCTATGAGTGAAAAGTGGTAGAGAATCCAATCTTTGGGAATGTGGCTTTGATATTTAGCACCGATTCTATGCTACTGCCCCCAGGTTCTACATTTTTTGCCAGTCTTTGAATCTTAGGTGGCTCTGGTCTCCAGATGTTGTTACTTAAAATTATGTTAGCCTGTAATAAGATCTTTTATTTTATAAAATAAGTATTAATGAGTTGGTATGTTTTGACCAAGATCTAGCTAACAGAAGGGAAAGGACACCTCTCTTGAAAACATAATCAGCTAGGTTCCAGGGTATGATATCATCAGACAGATTCTTGTGGGTGGTTCTGCCAGTTCTGAAAGACACAGTAGTTCAGATTGTCCTTTAAAACTATAATCATACACAATGTTCATCTAGTTTCCAATCTTCCCTTTTTAAAGAAGGTGGTCAGTTTGCTTCTGCTTCAAAAGACCTGAAGGAACTGAATTATCTAGATTCTCTTTGGTCTGATTTTAGACCAAGTTATTGGCATTAGTCATACTTTTTGATCATCTGTGACAGGCTCAGGATATAGGAGCGTGCCTCTCTTTATCTTACTTGATCTTTCAGGGTTTTCAGTACCAGGGTATCCTTCTTGGCTCTTTCAGAATATTGAGAGTGGAAGCAAGATGTTGCAGTGATTCTGTTGGAGAGGCATCAATCAGCATGTGTCATCAGTATGCTGATAACACCCAGTTATATATCTTGGTCCTGGCTGACTAAGTGATATTGACTTAATGCTTTTTCAGTCTCTAAAATCTATGGGGGGAATAACGGAGAGGAAGAAGCTTCAACTTAACCCTAGCAAGGCTATGAGTCTTGAGCTCTCCAGGATGTGAAGGATTTTAATCAGTTCTGGGTGGGCTTGGACCTCCCCCATTCAGCTTCTGCACTGTTTGGGGGTTCTCCTCATGAATAACTTCTGCTTGAAAAACAAATGGTAGACATAATCTTTGTGCAACTTCGTCTTATGTGTACCAGTTGCTTTCCTTTCTGAATGATAAAGCTCTCTCATGTAATTTATTCCTTGGTTACTTCTCAACTGGAAATATGCAATTCAGTCTACATGGGTCTACCTTTAAAAACTATCCAGAAGCCACAAGTGGTTCACACTCATGACTGAACTTATGTGACATCAGAACTCTGTGCATTGATAGGCTTCCAGATATAATACAAAGTATTGGTTATCATCTATAATGCTTTACATGGCACAGGGCTAAATTATTTCCAGGGCTATTTCTGCCCTGAGTTAAGAATTGGGCAGCCAAATAAATAAATAAGAATTGCTGTAGATCCTCAAAGCAAAGAACCTCAGCCTGTGGAAGCTAAGGTTGGTTTTGAAATGATTGGAATAATGTGGACTGTTAACTAACAAAAGAGTGTAATAAAGAGCTTCCTATCTTTCTGTGAAGATTGTTTTGAAAGAGCCAGATAATGTGTCAGCAAAAGAATCCCTTTTGACGTAGCAGAGTTCCACCACTAAAGCCTCTGAGATTACAGAATCCTGAAAATGCAACAAGATAAAAATTTGCATCTCATCCCCTACCAGTTTTTTTTTAATTATTTTTCATTGTAGTCAATGGGAGAGAAATAATTTGTGTAATTTCTTGAGCAGGTATATGTGACAAACACGATTATCCAGTATAGTGGCGTCCTTGGTGCTTTTTGAGGTTGGTTGTTTTCTTGCAGATGTTTCATTACCACAACTAGATAATATCATAAGTTCACTATATAGTGCTGTCTGCAGGGGATTGGGACAAGTGGAAGACTGAATTCAGCAGTGTCAGCAATGCATATCTTGCAGTATCACATCATATCTTTCCCGAGAGTTTGGTAATGTCACAGTACTGTGCAAAAGTCTTAGGCCATCATTAGATTTGTTGTTTTAGCAATGGTATCATGACCATATATCATTACAGTCTATTAGAATATAACCAGAAAATACAAGAAATTTGTATGCAATGTTCAAAACAGGACAAAAGTAGAAAAAACAGCTTCCATAGGCTAAAATGGCAAGTATTTAGTACTGACTAACATTGACTTTTGCCTGAAGAAGCCATTTTGTTTTGAAAATTGTGTTTGTTTAAATTTTGTGTGCATATTTTCTGTTGAATTTTAATATAGACACTGACAAATAATTATGGAGTCATTAAAACTTTGCTAAAACAAAGTGGGTGGTGACCAAAGACTTTTGCACAGTACTCTATGTGCATGCCGCAAACTTATGGAGCAATAACAGTTTTGTAATTCTGGTGAAAATGGTGAGTTCTTGTGGACTTTGTTTCTTTGGAAGCCAATTGCCTTTGTTTATAGGTAAACTTGTTACTAACCCAGCCACTTGCCTCCTTGCCTTTATTTCAAAGTTGGAAATAATTGGTCTAAGAGGATGGAGGTAGGATTGAATTTCTTCCCCTCTGACTTTTCAGGATTAAATGTGAATAATCTGTTGATGCTGACAAAACAGCAGAATTTTGAAGTCATCCACTCATGTAGTGCCTGTCTGGTCCAATCTGAGAAAGTTCTCTCCCCTTGTGAGATCCACAAAGCCTGAGTGAAATGGAAGACTTTCTTATTAATAGCCCATCTGATAGAAAGGAGAAGTCCATACATCCAGAAGTATGTTCAGTCCTATCTTGCTGCAATTTTCAGAAATAAGTTAAAACTATTATATTTCAATCTGCTTTTTGTCCCAAGCTTTTGTGGTCAATTTTTATTTTGTTACTGATTTGGATGTAGTTAGCTATTAAGTTTTTTTCTTTTTCTTTTAATATATTCAGAAATCCTTTGGGATTGGGATAGGTGATAAGTACATTCAACCAATAAATATTTACTAAATAATTCTATTGTACGTAATGGTGTATATGTCCTACCTACATTGTCAGGAAAGGCATTCCTAATTATAAGAGCAGTGTGTTAGTATTGTTTACTACTTATATGGTAAACATTCTTATTTCCCAAATATATACTATTCCAGTCCTACACATACACACCAAAAAAAGAGCGAGCGAGCAATTTATTGAGCAAAATATCTGTCCATTTGTTTTCAGCTTAAAGCTGAAATTTGCTAGGATTTTTAAATTCTGGAAAAACAAAGTTTATTGGATTTTCAGTTCAGCATCAGTGTATCAGGCTTTTGCCATTTTATGCCTAATTGGTATATTCAGAGAACAACAGAAGCTGGAAACAAAATTAAATAGTTCTGGTGCCAAGAAGTGGGCTGATACTGGCTTGCTAGGGACCACCAAGTGCTGATTATCACAGTATTCTACCTATTTTTTAATCATTTGTTCCATTGATTTATGTCCTATGTTTTTTCCCAGATAGCAGTCAAACGTCATCCAGGCTAACATCAATAAGGTTATAGATGCTCATTTTAAATTTGAAAACAATCCCTTTCTATAAATAAACTTCATCAAGTAAGCAAAAGACAAATCCAGATTGTTCTCATCACTATGGTCCCATGATGTAAAAATAATGATAAAACTGCTCCAAACTGGCAATATTCTTTTGTTTGTTTTTCTTAACACATCAGGTATGCACCTGTCTAGACAAGGAGTGAAAGAGAGGAGGGAAATAGAAAATCCAGCTACATACTGTATCTCATGTAGCCAGTTAAAGATAAAAATATTAACCTGATTGTTAAAACAGGACTCTCTGAATGGTATCCTTCTGATGTGTTTGGAGGACTAAGATTTCCAGAATTCTCACTTGGCTATGGTAACAGAAAATTCCAGGTATCATGATTCAACCCACCTGTTAGTTACTTGGAGAAAGTTGGTCTAAAATTATTTAATTGCATCATTATCAAAGTTTGTACTGTATTTGTGTGTGTGAAAGAGAGTGAGAGTGAGTAACTGAGTGTTAGAGATCTTAAACACATTTTTGAAAGTATGTAAAAGGAGTAAGCTAAACACTGCCAGAAAATATTCATAAATGGAGTTTCTGATTCAGTGTTTTTATCTGATAATATTTTGAAGCAATATTTGGTTGATATTTTGAAATATCAACCAAATATTTATCTGATATTTTGAAGAAAGAAAATATTCTCAGAAAAGGCTGAGAAAGAAAACTATGTTTTGACTGGATCAACTGAGCCTCAAGGTGGTTTAGCAAAAAGCAATAATATAATTTTAAGTCCATAGATTTTAAACATTAATTGCTTGCTTTATCCAACCCCTCCAGAAAATTTTAGTATACTATACATGTTTTTTTAAATGTTTCAATAGCAAATGTTTGTGTATTTAGTAATTAATCAGTTGCCCTATTCTGTCCTAAGTAATGTGACATTTAAGTGCTGAAGGAACAATTTCTGTAAACATATGCAAAATACTTTTTTCTCTATGCAAATTTATATAACAAACAAATAATGGAAAATTCATCTGCATTTCAAATGAAACATAGGCGTGGGGAAAATCAAACCATATGCCTGTGATGCTTCTAAATCATTCATTTGTGAAAGTCATTGAATCCATTCATGGTACATCCAGCTGTTAACTTTCCATTAGGGATTGTAATGCCTTTGCAAATTACATGCACACTGAATCATCCTTGTGACACAGTGAGGCCAGGATAACAACTAAAGCCACACTACGCTCTCAGTGTTATGGGGCTGTGTCCATTACAGATGTTTTGTGATGACAATGCTCCATCTGCCAGGTGGATTGCTAGATGGGCCATAGCTTGGAAGATGAGGGAAGGTGTCTCTTTTAAGACACTATTTAAGCAGTTAATGACATGAATGACAGATGTTATTCCAGGGTCCAGATTTTAATACCATGAAATGATTCAGGTTGCTCAGTCAAGCTTGTTCTTATGCTTCAGATACTGAATAGTAATTTTTGAAATATGGTCATAATATATATTTAAGATCTATATATAGTTAGACATCAATATAGTTGTTATACAATGCCACTTTGTGACTGCTTGAGGTCTTAAAATCATGTGCAACATGATCAGAAAACTTTTTTTGCAACTTCTCTTACAAAATAGAAAGAACTCTGCAGGTGGAGAGATACAGGGATATCACCAAAAATAGCAGAGATGAAATGTTTTGTCCATTCACCTAAGGGCTCAGCCTCAGAGCCGAACAAAAGCTTAGTCTTAAACTGCACAGAAAGTTGTATTCATGCTTAGTGAACATGAATTTATCCTTCAGAACATGTGCTGAATGCACAAATGGTAGGGAAACTGAAAGATGTGCTAGCTTGGAGCAGAGATATTGGGAAAAGTATGATGCAAATATTACCCCATCATGAACATGTTTTCAACCATCTACATTTTCACATCAGTGTCTTAACTAGTCTATGGCCAGTGGAGCTTCAAATAAAGTTGTCTTGACTCCTGGGAACTGTACACATGCAATTTTCTTGGTGGAATGGTTTATCATTGCTTTTCCCCCTTTTATTACTTACAATCTTGAAATCCTTAAGTAGTCCATCATCTAAGAGCTAACTAAGGTTGACCCTGCTTGGCTTCTAATATTGGGTCCTGCTATCTGCTGTGACCAATGGGACTTACATTCAGACAAATTGCAGAAGCTTGCAATTATAGAAGTATACAGCCTTAGTGGTCTCTGGCAGTTTTCCATGAACTAATCAACAGCCCTGACCCTTTTTAGCCTTTTTGAATCAGCTAGTTGGCTAAATGCAACAGTAACAGGAATACAAGTCCTGAACAAGATACTGTACTTTCTTTTCTTCTTTACAACTTTCTTGGGTAGATCTGGTTTTCTGTGCAATCTATTTAGAAAGAAATTTGCAATATGTACAAATAGGTTGTGGCCCTCTTTGAGATAGTATTTTGATTCACAGTTTGGAACAGAGAAGGAAGGGAAGAAATTACGTTAAATTAACACAGAAAGCAACAAATATGATGTCATTTTTTCAGGCCCACATGTGAGATTGGAGAGCAATGCTGTAAGGAGTATTATAAATTTATTTCTGAAAAGGTTGTAGAAGAAAGAAATCTATTCACTGGCAATCTGAAGGAAATTAGCTTATGGTTATTGTTCTTGCAAAATATATTCCCTTATCACATTTGGAGGTTTTTTTTTTCCTTTATTGTTAAACATCACATATTAAAGGAGACAATCTGAACGTTCTCCATCATATTTTTCTGTCTATCATGAGAAGAGTTCAGATTATGTTCCTTTAAGAACAAGGGGAACCATGTTAGTAGTTGCAGGCTGAGTGAAGCTGAAATTGTTACAAAGCTAGGCAAGGTTTGATTTATTCCTTTTTAAATGAGCTGCCAGAGATAAATTCAAATACTGTCTGTATTGTTATCGGTAAGCGTTGTTCATAGACTGCAGTGTCCTGTTATCTACTGTGTAAATTACTCAATAGATTTTAAAAATGTTTCTTGATTGTTAAATAGTGGAGACTATTAAAGGTAAAAAAAGCAATATGCACATTCTTTATAATTTTTTTTTCATTTATATACTGACAGAATATTGTGAGGAAACAAACTCTTCTTTAGAAACAACTTACACTTCTCACTGAAGTTATATGTGAAGTCATGCCAACTACAGATTTTCTGAATGTTCGTGTGACCCTTACATCACTTTCTTTAACCCCGACATTCATATATTTATTTGAATATTCCTTGACTTCTGAGCAAGTAGCATGTATTGTGGGTTGATACATTGCTATATTATTCCTATCAACCGCTAATTATAAAAGATCAGTAATGTGCTTGGTCTACTGTGGAGGCTGGCAGAAATATTTCCTTTCAATTTCTTTTCTTGTCCATTAAAAATATGAAAGGTCTTCCCCCACATAGCAAATGGCCTAATTAATCTGTTGTTTCTTTGCCCAGAGGTTGAAGCATTACATTTCTATAATCATGGGTAGTAATCACTTCATAACTGCTATGGTAATCATGGTCTGCTCAACATGTTAGAGGTCCAGCAGTGGCAATTGGTCACACAAAGAATTAAAATGTCCATTATAATAAAAAAGGATAAAATAGTTACATTTATTAGCAATTGCACTGAATGTGATGACCCATGAAAATAATACTTTCATCATCAAGTAAAAAACAAAAATAATGAAAGAGCAGGATGGGGAAAAAGTAGAAATTAAACATAGAGTTCTTCTAGTTTGTTTTATTTTATTATTCCTTTCCCCTTGCTGTTTTTTCAGTGAAGAATGTTTCTCCCCTGGACATTGCTTCATATAAGATCGTTTCCCCTCTCCATAAAGTTTCTGTAATATGATTGACTGCTCAGTGAATCCAGTAGAGGTCTTT
>JANHZU010004193.1:63849-74267 GCA_032468055.1 Acrochordus granulatus | reverse complement strand
TTTGGATAAAAGGTGAAACGTCTTCTACTTGAAAAATCCAATCCAGATGCCTGCTTTTTAAACTTTTGTTGCGATTCCATTCAAACTGCTTTCCTGTGAATTAGAGTGAGGCAATGAATAACAGTAACTTGCACCTGATTATTTACATAACATCTCTAAAATCTTTATCTCTCTGGAAACCAATTCTTATACCAGTTATTGTTCTTTGATGTAAGGACTATTGGAATAGAGATATCCATGCACATTTCATTCTTTTTTTCTCTACCTTTCTATTTTTGCGCATTTACCTTGTCCCTCTTCTGTTATTTTATTTTTCTTCTTTTTTGTTATCAAATTTCACTCCTTGAAATGGCTTTGATTTATTTGCTTTGGTAATTTTGCACACATCCATCAAAAAGCTTCATCCAATCTTCATTGCATGTTATTTTTTTTGAAATAGGAATGATTATCTGAGCAATTTAAAAGCACCATTAGCTACAAAATGTTACAAGCTCATTGTAGCAATTGATTTCTTTGAAGAAAGAATTTCCAGTTCTGGGGTCGTCTCTTCTCTTTGCTGGCCTCTCTTCTTATGATCAAATAAAAAAGTGAAGGCCTTAAATATATTAGAACAGTGTTTCTTGGTATTTCATCTTCTGTCCTAAAAACCATTCCAC
This sequence comes from Acrochordus granulatus, assembly GCA_032468055.1. Lineage (NCBI taxonomy): Eukaryota > Metazoa > Chordata > Lepidosauria > Squamata > Acrochordidae > Acrochordus > Acrochordus granulatus. The sequence goes on along the minus strand of JANHZU010004193.1, from coordinate 73,611 downwards.
TTTTAACTGCTGATGCGAGGTAGCTGTTTAGAATAATCTTTTTTCTCCTGAATACTCTTCCAGTCATTTCTTTCACCACAAGGGTAAATTCATTCAAGCTGGAACAGACTTGAAAAGTGGAAAACAGACTGGAAAAGTGGTAGATGATATTCAGCAGCCACTCCCTTGTTCACTGTAGTGTAGATTGTTACTTTCAAAGGCCTTTTTATAGAAATGACTGAGTTGCAGGTGTTTTCTAAATCTGAACTTTCATTTCTTTTTTCTTTTTTAAGTAGATGCTTCCCTTCCATTAGACAGCAGAGCATTCAATGTGAGACTGTGCTGTATGTGATACATGACTTTCTTTGAGATTCTTACATGGATACTGACTTATCAATTGAGCTGAAACAAAACTAAGCTTCCAATCTGATTGCTTTTTGCATAGGTAACCAGGCAATCAAAAGAGCAATGTTTTCACTGCCTTTTCATATATTTGCACTTTGTGGTATATAGGGATTCACGTTTCTTTAAAACTAATTATTACTGGGATAGCAACTATGTATTATCTTTCTTTACATTTTGTTAGGTGGATGATATAAAGTTCCCTATTATAACTCTTTTCAAATAACTCTTTTCTTTGGCAAACTACCTGCTGGGTATCAAATTGTTTCTACCAGTTTCTCATATCTTCTGATAAGATAGTTCAAAAGAATTGTTTCTTTTGAATTAGAAACTGGTAGAAACTCTAGAATTGTTTCTACCAGTTTCTCATATCTTCTGATAAGATAGTTCAAAAGCCATGTCTTGTTCAATTTGTCTTCAGCATAACATTTCTTATAGAGTAGCAGAGTGGCAGTTCTGCTTGTTAGATAACTCTAGGAATTACTGTCAAGTTGTTGGCTATATTCCTAACTCATTATCTTTGATAGTCTTTCAAGTGCCAGAATTAAAAGCATTTGAGAAAGGGGCTGGTGGTTAAAAATAATAAAAGAAAAGAATTCTTGACATTATTAGAGATAGCTGAAAATTATAACCTGTGTTTCAGACCCCAATCATTTAGAGGGACAATGAAATTTTATTATTAATGATAGGAAGCAAAAACCTACAAGCCATGGAAGGGCAATCTCATGATCTCTCCTTTATCCAGAAAGACTGCACTGACCAGAATTCAACATTTGGCCTCAGATTTCTACCATAATGCTGTCCCCACTCTTCCAGGGCCATCTAGTTTGCCATAAATCCTCACCTGGAAGCACTCCAGACAGCTGCACCTCATTAAGTAGTATATAACAGGTACTATAATTTTTGTGATCAGCTCATAGTTGAATGCTAGGAGTTGAGAGATTTCAATCAAACTCATAGCCATATGGCAGTTTATATGGGCATAAGGTTTGTACAAACCTCATTTTCTTAAATATTTTTGGATACAATTAATTTACAGCTAAAAATGGATTTTCTGAGCTGCAGGATATGAGAATTCCAGTTACTAGTGAGTGCCTGCATAGAGAGGGCAATAAAGAATGAGATGTTCCATTGATTCAATTATAGTGGAACCTCCAGTTGCGAACCTAATTCGTTCCAGAAGAACGCTCTTAGTCCAAATTGCTCTTAAACCAAAATTAGGTTTCCCATAGGAATTAATGTAAAGTTGGATGATCCATTCCACGTCCCTAAAAATATTCACAAAAAAATCATTTTCAATGGAATTTTATGAAGAAATGATTGTCCCTAATATTTGAAACAAGTAACAATGATTAATACACAATATAAAGCAGAAAGAGAACAAATTAACCAGCACTTATGGATCTGCTCTGAGGCAGATTTTGGTCATCGGCTGCTGTTAGGCTGTCTGCTGTCTGGCAACCCCTGTTGGATTGGGAGGCTCTGCTGCCTCGAGGCAAAACGGCCTTTTCCCTTTGCAATGCTTTTCTGGGGGTCTTTCCTGGGCGGTTTGGAGATGTTTCTCATTAAAACCTCCCTCCATGCTTTGAGAGGGGAAAAAGATGGGCAGGAGGAGTTGGTGCAGGGAGAGTGTCTGTGTATGTGTGTGTGCAAGAGAGTGAGTGAATGTGTGTGTGAGTGACAGGGAAGAGAGAGGGCCAATCTTCCTATGCTTTGAGAAGAGTCCCAGCTGGCATGAGGGAGATGAAAGGGAGGCGGGGAGCGGGAATTGCCTGGAAGGAGAATCTGGAATCTGAGTCTTGCAAGTTCTTTCTCTTGAACGACTTTCACTTAATTTATGCTTTTTACACAGTGAGAGAGAAGAACCATTGGCTCCATTGTGAGATTTCCCACGTGAGTTCATCATGCCATGCTCATCTTGCAAGTTGTCACTCATTAACCAAATTAAATTGTATTAAAAATGTTTGCTCATCTTGCAAAAATCTCGTGCTTGCAATCTGAAGTTCCACTATATTCCTTCATCACATGGACACAGTTTTTAAAACAAATAAAGGGGACAGTTATTTTGAAATATTTTTTGGTGAAAACACTTTACAAAAAATTGGATTTAAATTATACAAACTAAGAAGAAATAAAAAATAAAGGTCATATGAGCCAGATTGTGAGGCTGATTGGAACTATACAGTGCCATTTAAGACAAATATATTAAGGACACAGGAAGAAAAATTACAAAAAAAAAAGTGGGGGGAAGCTTTCCTTTTATTTTTTCTCTTTCATTTGAGACACTTTCATTTTTGGATTACAAGATTACAATGGCAGATACCAGAAAAGTGGCAAAAACAGCAAAGAGGAAGAGAGGATGGCTAGAGCAACCTGCAGAAAAAGGAATGACAGCAGATTTATTTCAAAAAATGTTTTGGGAATTGGGCAATAAGTTAGCTGAATCACTTGATACTAAATTGACAACTTTGGAAAACAGAATGGATCAAAAAATTGTAAAGACAAAAGACGAAGTTAAGAAGTCAGAAAACTCTATAAAACAAGTGTCAGAAAACAGACTACATAAGAACATTTGAAGTATATTTTATTGAAATGGGCTATTGTAACAGAATCTTGCAAGCCTGAATGTATTTTCTCTGTCTAATACCCCAAGGAGACATATAGGAGACAGGCTGAGTTAGTTCCTAACATTTATTTTTGCATATTTTTCGCACATGTTGTTGTTACACCAGGAACTAAATAGTTTCTCCAAGATCATCTCCATGGCTACCTATAGCAGCTGATGAACTATACAGTGCAACTTGTGCTGGTAGCTTTGGGAAAAGACCATTTTTGATGTGGGGCAAGAAAAGATGAGTAAGAATGCTTGGCTTGGCAGCAGGCTGAGGAATGAGTTGAAGATGACATTGAGTATTCCCATTCTTAAGAAATGGTTAGTAGTTCATACTCATATAGTATGGAAGAAAAAGTCCATAGTCTTGCTCTGTTTATTATAGCATTTCTAGAAACATCTGTTTCTTAGTATTTATTTCTGCCCCCCCATTCCAATCATTTCATACTGAGAACGAAGATTGATTATTCCCCTAAAATTTCAAATATGACCTCATTATATCAATGTAATTTTGTGGTACTTTCTTTATGACCCAGAGTTTGATATAGAGAATCAAACTGAAATTTTTAAATGTCTAACATTCATGGGTTCATATCCATAGATCTGAATCCTAATATTCCATCCTGATTTGCAGCTTCAAGTTTTGGATATGATATACATATTATAAAAAAAACAATATGTGTTGTTTGCATGTGTGCGTTCCAGTAATTGGAATTCTTTTGGAGTAGTCACCTGGACTGCAATCAGTATAGACTTACACAATAGAGGAGCCATGTTCGCTCTGCACATGCTTAATGCCTACAAGTTAGAAACTTTGCATTTTGGAAGGCAAAGTCTGAGAGAACTTCTGCTCAAGTTCAGTTGGCACTTGTAGAATATTCTTTGTAATCATAGATCCTGGTGAAGCAGTCTTTCTTTCCATTCTTTTAAGGGATAAATCAGTTAAGTGGGAAGAAATGGCCACGTAATAGTGATCTAAAATATATGCCTATACTGTTAGTCATAGTCTAGTATATTTTATGCTGCTGTATAGCTTCTATGATTCTGTTATATATTTTATGGTTATTGGTTAATGGATTGTTAGCTGTTTTAGCACTTTCTGAAAGGGAGAATATAAATCTTTGAAATAAATAATACTAGCTCATACAGAGTAAGAATTGCCCTGGGATGGAGAAATAGGAGGTAGACAAGACTGCACTGAAAGTTCTGTCAAACTTCCCAGCAGTTATTAAATAAGGCATTGTACCAAAATAAACAGTCACTTGAATTTTCACACCACAATTTTCACACCACAATGCTCCTAAAGCAGTCTTTTAAATATTCTAAGAGCTTACATAATTCTTTGAAAATTAAAAATAGATTCTTTTTTTTTCATTCTCACTTCCTTATGAAAATCACTAGTTTCTTCTATTCATCCCTTATTCTATTATTTCAAATGTACATTCTTGTATGTTCAAGTATTACTGAATGACATTTTGTCAAATGCTTCATGGTTTGAACACCACAGAACAAAATATATTTTGCATGATATTTTGTTACGTATAGCCACTTTTGAGGCCAATTTTTAAACTGAGAAATATTTTGAGTTGGATGCTATTGGATTTAGTGATGATTCTGAATCATATAGGATTCCTTGATAGGTTCCTTTTACATATTGAATTCTTTCTTTTCCAACAATCTAACAACATTTGAAGATTATAAAAAATAAAAGCCCCCTCCACTTCCTATGTTTAATCCACTAATGATGATAGTTTTTATAGGCATTTTGATAATATACCATAGGAAAATCTCTCTGCAGACAAAATTCTGAGAAGTACAGCGATTAAGGAGCTGTTACAGTTGTGAGACTGAAAGATGACAAGAAGAGTGCTGGCAATATTCTCCTAACAATCATTACAGCTTGATAAAATTGAGCAAAAACTGTAAAGCAAATCATTAGCAACCAGAGTAAAGAACACGGAGAGACGATGTCACATTCTGTTGTGTGAAGCCTCCTTGGATATAACTTTTCACAGACAGGTTTACAGAGTTTCTAGAGTGTGTCTTTCTATGTATGTATATATGTTTGTGTGTATGTATGTACACATATCTGTGTGTGTGTGTGTGTGCATATACACACACAAACAGAGATTTTTGCTTCAGCTATGCTTCATTGTACCTTTTTGACTTCATGAGAAATTTTTAGAGAGGTTAAAATGTTTGTATTCTGAGCGCATGTTTATAAACCTGAAACCATTTGTTTTTTCAACTACTGCAAAAGAGGAATGTGCTCTTTGACATTTTCCATCTTAGGGTGACAGTATGGTAATTTCATTTAAGAAAATCCACTGTTGGAATTATTTCGGGAATTATTTCCGAGTATACTTTCACTTCACATTATTCTCTTCTAAATATTACATACAGTATTAGTTTCCTCTTGTCTTTTAAACGGATATATTCTATCAAATTGCTACACATCTAATAAAGAAAAAGAATGTATGGTTTGTGTTCTGGAAACATTTCCTAAATAATTATACATTTTATTCCTCTAAATGATTACAAATTTAATGGTCATATTCTTATACTAAGTCACATCCTCACATTGTTTATCTGACATTTCACCAAGGCTCATATTGTTCATATGTTTAAATAGTGGAAAAACTATTAAGTAACTGCATATGCATATGTTTATAGTGCATTATGTGATAAACACAGTAGTATCTACATTTCTATTCATTCTATAAAAATATCTGGAAATAATATAGTGAATGCTGGAAACAAATACTACGGTTTATTTGAAAGAGATGACAGATGTCTTTCTGGAGCTTGGAAATATTGGCTTAAAAAAGAAAGTATGAGAGAGGAACAAAAGGTGGATGATGGAATGAGAAAGGAATATAGAAAGAGAGTAAGAAAATTGGGTAGTACACACAGAGAGAGAATGCGTGAGTAATAAAAGGACAGAGTTCATGGAACATTCACCTGAGGAACAATAAGCATTTATAAGAGAAGAAATAATTGGTTATTGCAAGTTGCCATACTTTGGGCAGTCCTTGTTATTGACTTTTAGGTAACCTAGGCTGAAGTTTCCTCATTCCCTGAAATGAAAAATTACAGTGAATAAAATGAACATATTACAATCTAGAGAAGCTCCAGATCAAGGAGTGTGACCGTAGAACTCTATTTCTTCAAAGGAACTATCTGAATTAATGAAGTGACTGGAAGAGCATTTGATGAACAGATACTTACAGAGCAATATGACTTTAATGTTCCATTGCAAAAAAAGGATAACTTAATTCCCTTGAATCTAAGCATTTTTAATGTTTTGACGTTTTTTAAATAGCAAATTGATCAGCAATTATATAACATTTGAAGATTTTTAAAAAAAAATTCTTGAGAATCATCTGGTTGTTGTAGATACAAATAAAGCTTCACACATGCACTGATAGCATATTATCACAGGACTCTTTAGAAACAAGGTTACTAATAATCCCTTTCATGAATTAAACTGATTTAGTAAACAAATTAAGCAAGAATCAGCTGTTTGGAAAATCCTAAAGAAGAATGAGAAGTTTCTAGATATGACTGTAGCAGGGAAAGAGATTCAAAGCCTATCACCATCTAGAAAAACAGAGTGTATGATAGCTTTTCAAGGTAGACCAGACTAGGCAAAGTCATGCAGCTAATATTATTTTTATTATAAGATTATGGAAACAGAATCTTATAAGTCTGAAAGAAAACTAGACTTGTTTTGCCCCCATTTCAGTTTTCTTTTATCTGGCCATTGTATTGGTAGCAGCTCTTCCTCCTGTTCCTCAAGGTTTTTGCTTCTTCCCAATATAGTGAGATAAAAATCATCTTTATTTTGATTATTAGTAGAAGACTCTAGATCCCTATCAAATCTACAAGAGTCAAGATGCATTTGACAGTCAGAGAAAGATTCTTAGAATACAATTCATGGTAATACTAAAGGAGAAGCAGGGGCAGATTTCACCAAAATTACACAAATTTGAAACATCTTGAACATACTGTAGGAGGGTTACAATAACACTGTTATAGCTATTTCAAGTATCAGTTCAGAGGTTCTCTATGAAGAATAAATCAATTGAATCTTCGATCAGAAAGCCAGCTTGATTAGCTGAATTGTTGGATGCCTCTAGGTTGATTCACAGACTTCAGATGCCTCAGTGCATGATATGTTGCAACTGATTTGAGAATTCAAACTTAATTGATTTATAATGACTGAAAACTAATTGTTTTATATTAACTTAATTGATTCATATTAATTGAATCAATTTTACTAAATAAATTCAGAATTTCAATTGGATTTGCAATGATTCATTCATGCTTCAAAGATATAAATTAATTCTATAAGAAATGAACTTTTTTACTAGAGTCAGCTGTCTTCCTATCTCTTTCATTTTGTCACTGTGTAATCCATTTTCCCTAGAATGTCAAACCACTTTATTTGTCTTATAAGTGTAATTTATGTTTTGAATCTTGTTTTCAAGAGTAGTACTTCTAGTACTTGTACATTATATTCTGGGGGTTTGGGGAGATTGTTATACGAATCCTTGTAGTAATCCAATAAACTGTTATTTAGGTTCAGTAGAAGAATATTGTATGTGAAACTCTGAAGCAATGTGATGGGTCTGGTTTGATAAATAATTTAGACAATTTTTGAGTGGGGGCTATTTTATTCCTCTCATACATTTTTCCCAAGGGCTTCTAGAGGCATGGAAATGATGTTGGTTCCTATATTTTTAAGGCCACTTTTTAACATTGTGGAATAGGGAACTAGACAGATGAATTATTGAATGAAGTATTATTATTTAGTGGGAGAAAGTAGAAAATAGCATGTCAGTGTCCAGTGCTTTGCTGATACAACTAAGCAGTACAAACTTGGATGCATTCTGGGGGTGCTATGAAGGGCTATGAAATATAAGGTAATATAAAGTGTTTTTTCTGTGATCAGAATTTTTTCTATCTATCGAAGTCTGCATGTCTGAATGATTTATTCAGTCTATGTATCAGTCAATTCTATTGACAAACAAGTAGGGATACTTTGCCTTAGGGTACTTCCCCTCCCCCACATTTAACTCAAATATAATCCTTTCAATTTTACTAGTGTTTTGATATGTAAATTTGTTGGTGGCAGATTTGGCTATGACCTTAAACATTTGAAAATGCATAGGCATTTTCCTTCCTTGAAATTATTCACAGTGCATTGAGGGCAGCATTAGAAATGGAGCTGAATTTTTAGGTCAATATTGGACACAAGCAGTTATTATTATGCTCCTTGAAAGTTAAATTGAATAAAGCAGAGATGCTTTATTATGTTGATGCTTATAATATTTTGCTATTTAGTTTTCTACATCAGCATTTTTACTTTCATTAAAGGCTGGGGAGTATTATGGGAGTGGGGACGAGTTTGACATTTATTATTACAATTGTAGATTTCAAGCCCTTCATGTCATATACTCTGATTTTTAAAAATGCAGTATGAATGTGTGTTCTGTATATGTGAAACTGACATAGTTTTTCAAAAAGTAATGGTAAACATTGTACATAAATAAATTTCCTAAATTTTGATTACATTAATAGAATTATTGCATTAAGCTAATATTATAATTCCTTGCAGCATATTGTTTGCTTTCACCTCTTAAAAAGTTGTAAACAGAGTGAGTGCAACCCATTTTCTCTGGAAAATAAAACAGTACATTTTTTATATAATCAAAGAAAACAATAAAACAAATAAATGATAAATCAAAGTTTTAATTATTAGCTATGTCACTGATGATTTTTCTATTACGTGTAGAATGAATAGTGAATAGAATAGAACTGAATAGAAGTGAATAGAATCCAGTGATTTTTTCCATCATGGAAGATGCATCCAAAATGACATACCCAAAAAATCTGATTTGGACATTCCATAAGTGTTTCAGGGGATGTTCACATAATGATGGGGAGATTGGAGCTGCTGGGAAAAAAATTCTGCTGAGAAAGTAAGAAAAGTATTGACATTTTCAAAGTTGGGTGTTAAAGAAGACTCCTGAAAATACCATGGATCATTGAACAAATCAACCCAGAGTTCTTATACAAGGCATTAATAACCAGGCTCAAATTATTTTACTTCAGGCACAATATGTAGCAAGGTGGATATGCTTAGTTACAGAAGAGGTGAGATCAACATTGGACTGGAAGTGAAGGACTGAGTGTCTGGCACAAAAGATCAGGTCTGCTGTTAAAGGTTCAGTTAAATGATGTCTTGCTAAAGCCTATACACAAGACTGTCAGCCCCTTATTGGTGCCAGTTAAGGTTCAATGTGCATCAATAAGTGTTCAATAATTGAGGGTGGTGGCTGAATGATTAAGATGCTGGACTTGTCGGCTGGAAGGTCCACAACCCAAGTTTGAGACTCAGGCACTGCTTAAAGGGGTGAGCTCCTGTTACTTGCTCTAATTCCTGCCAACCAAGCAGTTCGAAAGCATGTAAAACACAAGTAGATAAATAGGTACCACCTAAATTGGTGGGAAGGTAACAGCATGCATTAGTATATATTATCATGCCAGCCACATGACCACAGAAGTGCCTTTGAAAAATGCTAGTTCTTCAACAAGGAAACAGAGATGAGTACCATCCCGAGAGTTGGTCACAACTAGCAGGGGAAAGCTTTAAGTTCAATGGCAATCAGAAGGGGTTAGACTTAGAATCCCCCCAGTGAGGCACCACCTTGTTGTGGTTGGGGGGCTTGTGTGCTCTGAAGAAGATGAGAGCTCTGCCAGAGGTT
>JANHZU010004193.1:37150-51969 GCA_032468055.1 Acrochordus granulatus | reverse complement strand
ATAAAAGGTGAAACGTCTTCTACTTGAAAAAATCCAATCCAGATGCCTGTTTTTTAAACTTTTGTTGTGATCCCTATTTAAACCAATAATGGAGCTGATGCCAAAACTTTTCATTCAATCTTTGCACACACAAACACACACACAAAGATAAATATCCCATTACATACACACACAGGCATTACTATGTCATTTAAATGAAATGCCTGGAGAAAGGAAGAAGGCAGCCTCATTTCAGAGGACAGCAAGAAAATATGTTTCTGATGGGCTAATAAATTGTATTGTTTAACTGAAGGAATCTGGAGCATGCCAACTCTGTTGGACCAAGGGGCTTTATAGGTATCAACCAATACCTTGAATCACACCTGGAAGCAAACTGGCAACCAGTGCAATGTAATGTTGCAATTACAACACTGAATTTAGATATGGGGTGTGTGTGTGAGATGCTTGTTTATTCTGAAGTAACACACATATACACTATAAATCTGCCATTGTATTTTGCAAGAACAAGGATCATGTCACTTCAATTCTGCTTACATTTTTTAAAAAATGTATAGAAAAAGAAAATATAAATAAGTCCTCATCAATGAACAGGCAATCACTGTGGATTGGCTATTTTGTTTAAAAAGAGCTTAACATCTATCTATTTACAGAAACAAGTTTGGAATAACAATGACTGATTATTGATTTTTAACTGTTTTATAATGTTTTAAGCACTATGCTCAAATTCACAGCCTTTGCACTCCCTTTCAGAATTACTTACAATGAAGTTTTAACACAAGAGCTCAATGGATTTGTTTGGGCTAATTTTTCTTTAAGAAGAAGAGATGCTCAGTTGTTCTTGATTGAAGAGAATAATGATGGTGATTCTTTTAAAAACAGGTCTTAGTAAATGTATAATATTCTAGCAGTCAGGGATTTTTTTAACACACAATGAGAGATAGGAGAAAAGTCTGATGTCTGAATTATTTTTTATTTTTTTTCTTTACTTTATTAGTTGGGGCCTGTCTTTCAGCCAAAAAAATGTTGATGAATCTCTTGTACAATCATGTTTTCTAACAATGTGGTCATGGTATCTAAATAAGTTTTAAAACTATGGCTCAAGTAGGGAGAGGTGGGTAAAATATCACTTAGGCTGATATACTGAATATAGATAATTTGACTTCATTCTAATTCTGCCATAATTAATGTAATTACAGATGTTTGGGTTTTATGTCATTAATTTATTTACTGAGCTTGTGAGCCATTTCAGTTGCTGATTATTATAAGCAGCATATACAGCTAACTTTGTAAATCAGGTTAGAACATAAGAAGCAAAAATAAGATAAAAATAATCCCTATATGTTTGTATATAGACAGATAGAGATTATAGATAGATATTGATGTTAATAGATATTGATATAAATAGATATTGATATGAATGCAGATAGCTATAGATATATGGATTCACAAACACACTTATATAAACAAACACCAAGAACATAAAGCCCATAGGAAACAGCACTGCAGCATCCCAACTACCAAAGCCTTCAGGGATTACCAAGTTGTAATTGCCTTCCTAAAAAATAGTAAGATAGCAGCCATCAGCTCTCCAAGGGAAAGCTGTTTCATATTGGAGTGGGTGGGAGGCAGCAGTAAGAAGATTTTTCTTTGCAATTCCTGTTGGTAATTTTCTCTGAGTAAGTATTTATGGAGAGAGCCTCATCTACCAGTTAGTAGCAGGAGACAGTCTTGCAAAAACCCAGTTCCTGAGACACATACGTTTTAAAGGAGAGAACCAGCTCCTTAAAATGTACCCTGAAACTACTGGCAATTACGATAGCTCTTTAAGTAGTTACACAATCTAGTCAAATCAAGATGTACCCATAAGCACTTAAGCTGCTTCATCCCATTTAGAGCACAGTAGCTTAAGCAAGAGTGATGTGAGGAGAACTTCAAACTCTTGTTTTTGGCTGTTCTTGTCTTAAGCTTTCACATGTTAAGGCTTTGGACTGAAATAAAATCATTTGGCATGATTCATACAGTACAGTATATTCTGACAAAAACAAACATTATTATGGTTAAGCATTCAGTCTGAATCCAGCCACTCAGGTTGGCTTTGCAAATATTTATGTATGTATTCCTCAAAGCTAAATACCAAAATAAATTTTTTTTTAAAAAAAGAAGTTACTTATTTGCATGGGAATAATTTAGAAGGCCAGGTGAGAACTTTAAACCTCTATGAGCCAGTGAAGATAATTCCTACTTGTTTCCAGAGGGTGATTATTGAAATTTTAATTGTAAGGGGAAGAGGGAGAAGAGAGTTGCAAGAAGGTGAAGATGAGGGTCACTATGAATAAGCTTGCCATTATCCTTCCTGTGCTGTAGGAATTATGGAATTCTCTCATTCTCTCTTTCTCCAGAAAGTATCACAATGCTATCTAGCTCCATACAAATCATTCCTTACAGTTTTCATAAATGTGCATTATGAGAGCTTTTATATCCTTCTTTGGTTTTTAAGCATTTGCTTTTCTTTGATGCTGTTTAATATAATTGCTATTAATATATTATAATTTCATATTTGATGCCAAGTCCATCAAGTAAGTCATCTATCAGCTCTGCTGCAGAAGAACTTACATCAATTTCTATTTTATCAGCCATATCTTATTAATAATTATTTTGATCAAAATGCATGCTGTCATGTTAGAATGAAATAAATATGCACCTAAAAACAATGCAATAAATTAAAAGAAGATTCTATACATAATAAGTTTACTTTCAAATAAACTGAATCTTTTTTGTATTCAATTTGCTCATTGCATTCATTGCATTTATCTTTTCCAGTAAAACTGTGAAAATATATAAGAATTACTGACAGAACTACTGATTTTTATTCTTTTCTTTTCTTTTCTGTTTTATTTTTACTGATTAATATGATGAAGGAATGAGGATAAGTAATTATATTGCTTTAGAGGCCACATCAAACATTTATATCATTAATGTCTATTGTTTATCGTTACAATAATAAAGATAAATATCATGGTATAAAGTATTGATATTATAGTATGCAATTACATTAATGACATTTAAATACTTTTATTTAATATTAAATTCAATTGGTTACTTACAGATTCTTCTACAGCCATCTAGTCAAGGCTGAGGAAAGCCTTCATATTACTCTTGTGATGGCTAGATTACATTAGGAAGACACTCTGAGTTTCTAACGGTGAAATGACTGTGCAAAGCTTCAGATAGGAAATTTACTTTGATAAAACTTCAGTTGATTTTCCAATGCAGATTTGCAGATCAAGGCAATATATCAGACTGAATGGCTCTAAAGGGCTTTGTAAATTTTTTGGCTTTTTGGCTGTTTCTGAATTCCAGCAGTCTTCACAGAAGATTGTTAACTTCAGGTTCATACTGTATATGGAAAATGCACTGTGAATGGTGGGATGTTCTTTCTGACATTGACACAAGTCAATGAATTCCATCACTTTAAAAAAAATGCCTATCAGAGTTTTGGGGATGGGAATTCTTTTATTTCATTAATTAATATTGCTGCAGCTTATTCTTTTTTTCAATTACATAAAAATGCATAATGGTTTTATTTAGCACTGCTTTGCTATTGTGTTTTGTTAATTTGCTCTTATGTGTGTTCCTACTATTCTGCAAAACCAGAATGAATATGTCTCTGTGTATGTATGTGTGTGTATACATATACAACTTGTGTATGAGTGTGTACAAATACATATTAAAAGCAGAAAGGCACAATATCATAGTCACATTCTGAAAAAGGAAAAAATATCTCCATAGGAGAGTCAATTTGGTGTAGTGGTTAAGGCATCAGGCTAGAAACCAGGAGATCATGAGTTCTAGTCCCACCTTACATACAAAACCAGCTGGGACTTGGGCTGATCACTCACTCAGCCTTAGGAAGGAAGCAGTGGCAAGCCACTTCTAAAAATGCTGCAGTGACTATTCCAGGCAGTTGCCAGGAGTAAACACAGATGCACAGACACCTACCCGTCTACATAGAAATTACTGATTGTTACAAGTATGTCCCTTATTCAAAACATGTCCAACAGATCAATCTATACATTGCAATGGGATGTATGGGGAAGGATATTCTTAGCTTCACTACTGATATCACTAAACTATAATAAAGACAACTTTCCTAATAATTAATATATCTGCTTCCATTCACATGGAAAGTTTTAAAATTCAGCCAAACTCCATTTCCTGTCATACCATTGATTGAAAACTGCCTTGTTTATAAGTAAATTACAACTTATGAATGGCTGCAGAAAAGTCAAGAACTGTAATGGCATGTGGGAATGACCTTGGGAGACAGGTGGAAGAGCTGCATGTTGCTATGTTGCCATGGGTTGAAGCAAATTGTGTTAGTTGTATTATGGCATTTTGCAAAATGGCCACTTGGGCATCTACTTGCTGCTAGTCGAAAAATTACATAAAATGCAAAATTTTCTCAATAAGGCAACTGGACCTTTATTAGTAGATGCAAATGTTTTGTCTCCTATCCAGGAGACTTTTTCAATCCTTGTGGAAATGGAAGAGATGGCAAGAATATATATGTTTTTTAAAGGGCAGGATAGAGTACACCAGAGAAAGTTCTCACATAACAAGCTATGCAATAAAGATTTAGAGAAAAGTTTTGCCCTTAAAGGTCTGCACAACACATCAGAGAAAGCTGAAAGTTTTTGCAGATGACTTAAAGCAATATTGTAAAAAGGAGATAACTGAAGTCTTGTTTTCCCCCATCCCCGTTAAGTGGCAGATTTAATGTGTCTTCATAAATAGATTCTTTGAGTCCTTTCTTATTTTTGAGCCCTATTAGTTTCTTTGTCAAGGATCTGGAATTGGTAAGCATCAAAGAAATGTCCCTTGTCATTAAGGTTCAAAGGGATTGCAGATGATTCAGATCTCTTATGTTGTTGAAAATGTTTGAAAAGATGCTGTTTTGTGTCCCCAGTGTAAAATTCTGAACAGGCGTCAATACATTGTATGGCATAAATGACAACTGTCTGTTTGTGTTTGGGTAGCTTGTCCTTAGGACTAGTAGCAATTTTGCTGCTAATCATGGCCTGGATTAATGAGAATATACATAGACGCTGCTAAAGTTCCACAATGCTGCTACTAGGTAGATAGAGAATCTCCTGGCGATTGAAGACTATTCCTAAAACTTTGGGGAATATCTTCTGCCTTTTTGGAAGAGAGTAGGAGACTTTCAAGACTGATGTCATGACAGCCCAAACAAGAAGCACAACCAAAAATAGCTCTAACTTTATTTGCAAGGCTAAAAGTACATTCTCTCCCTGCCCCGCACATTACAGTCCAAGAAACTTGGGCAGGTCTTCTATTTGTCACATTCATATTCATTCTGTGGAATCAGTTGCCATGTGTCTGAATATTGTCGCACATGCAATTCTTTCCCCTGTCTCCCAAGGTCAATCCCACATGCCATTACAAGAACACTTTACTTGTTGAGCAAATATACAAGTAAACAGACACTGATAATAGGACCAATAGGGGATTGGGGTTATCTCTTTCTGAGTGACCTTACTACCCTCATCAAAAATTATAATGAATAAAATTTTACTGTTGAACTTTGTTATCATATATAATAGCAGGTACCTACAATCTTCCTATATAAATGTCTATTTGTTTGATAGAAGTATTCTAACTAGGGTCAAATACCACCTATGAATTGCTTTAAAATTAATTTCCTTAGTTCTGACAGAAGTAGTTTTAAGGTATTTAATGGCCCATGTCTTATTCCATGCGCTATTGTTAATTGGTCTCCCAATTTCATTCTTCCAAACTTCTTTAACTCAGTTCTAGCCTCTGAGAAACTTGTATAAATATTTGAAAGCTTTCCCATTCACTTCATATGCAAAAATACATATATCTGACATTTTTTAATCTAAAAATAAATTATTTGATGAATTAAAAGTCAACATTAATTCCTTACAGATATTTAATTATTTGTTGTCCCATTTATGTTGTCTTTTACTATATAGATCCTTTAATTATAATGACCTGCTCTATTTCAGTCTTTAAATTAAACACTTATATTTTTATCAAAAAATAAAGGCTGGTAAATAAACTAGGTTGATTTGGATGCAACAGAGTTCTTCTTCTAAGCAATAATCAAATAGATGCCTAAAGAAAAAAAAATCTCTACTTTATCTTCTATCTGTGTTTGGCTCAAAACTTAAAAAATGTAATATTTTTACAAGTGCTGTATTTTCTTTCTCAATTTACATAGTAAACAAATTTTGTGAGATCAGTACAAATAATGCTTACCAGGGATCTGACCTGAAAGCCTCAAGGCCACCTTATTCACATATTTGAAGTTAACATTTTTTTCTGGCTGTGATTTCCTGTCCCCAAATAGAAAATATTCAACATTTTTCAGGCATGTTTTGGAGGTCATTTCTGAAATATTGATTAGTTAACCCTTGAAATGAGTCTTGGGGAGTATTCATTATAATGGTAGTCATCCTCTTTAGCCATAATTAAGGTTATTATCTTAACCTCTTTTAATATCATTAGAGATCTTTTTAATCTTAAAAATCTTATCACTTGCTCTAAGAAGTTACACATACACACAAACACAAATAGGATTTAAAATTCTATATGTCATAGAATATGAGTGGAAAAGATCTGTTTCTTTTCTGATTATTGAACAGATAATTTGAAAACATATCTAAAGGTCTACATGACATGTAAAACATAAATTGCATATTTTTTTAGAACTTCTCTAAGGGGAGTTCATCAGCAAGTATGTTGTCAGCAAATAAGACAATTTTATTGTGGTTAATTTTCTGAATATTACCATTCAACCAAATTTTATCAAAGGTTCAATTTCAAACTTCATAGGTAAAGGTGGGATAATGGGGTATCGTGCTTAGTGGTTTTGCTTCCACTGCACCTCCTTGTCATCCAGCCATAAATTTTTAGTTCTGGCATATAACTAACATAATACATGGATAAATTTCTTCCACATCTGTTGAATTGCAGTTAATTCTTTCAATACATCCATGCCATCACATCATAAGCTTTAGTAGTATCCAGTAATATTAACAGGATATTTTACATTTTTGCAAAATATATGTAATTAATTGCCCTCCTAATAGGGTTTGCTATTTGCCAAAATTGATCTGAATGTATGCGATATGAAGTTATACATCTGATTTTCCTTGGAAAAATGCTTGTGATAATTACTGTGAGATTAAGGGAGATAATAGTCAAAAGAAAAAAAAAACACCATTCAAGATTGTTTCTACTAATTTGGGATAATAATTCCTTTTAAAACATTTTAAATATTTTAAAATAATTTTAGTATATAAGAGTAAGAAGGTATACATAAAATAATTAGAAAATTTCCCAGTAATTTCCATTTTTCCTGGAGATTAGTTAACATTTATGTTTTATCACCTTTTCAATCAATACCTTACTAATAGGCTTGTTGAGTTCTTCCCTAAGTCCTAAAATAGGGGTTTTAATACTGACATTTTATCATAGCTCTCATATTTTCTTCCACATATTATTAAAACCCTATTTGTTTCTGACCTAATCTACCATTTGTTACTGGGTGACTCTGTAATTTCCATCTCCTACCTACTTTATTCTATTCTTTTTATTTCTATCCCCTCTAATTCTTCCCATTCCTATCCTACAACAAATAAAAAATGCATCACTCTGTTTTCTGCTATTTGTCTATCTATAGGAAAGCAGAGAAGCTTTTGATTGGGAAGATCATTGCAATGATGAAGAAAGAGCTATTGGCAGAAGAGGGTATCTTAATGAGGGAATATCATAACAAATTCTCCCTTGAGATTTTGGTAGCCACAACCTTATTAGTCAGTTATAGAGCCATGAAGACCTGGCTTTTCTCCTGTGCATAATAATGGATTAGGATAATAAGGATTATCAGGATAATAATGCAGCCCTTTCTGCTATAGTTTGTGTTTAATTTGTTTTTTTCTTTTTAAACGTTTTATTAATGTATGCCACACAGAGTCATGAATTATAAGTTAGGTAGCTTTAGACATTCCATAAGTAAACAAAAAAGCAAACAAACCATTCCCTTCTGAGTTGGGCATCAATAAGGACCAATGTTCTCCTTCCATTCATTCTGATCCTTGCAATTTATATATAAAGAGGCAGACATAATATGAGAAATCCCCTGAACAATGTAAAATAATCAAAGGTTAGGAGAGATGCTGGCATAAGATGATAAAAAGTGTTTCTCAATCTAATGAAGATAATTTCTCCTGAGTGTACTTACTATATTCTCATACACTATCTTCAGTCAAACAATGTTGCTCTTCTGATTTGCTCTAAACAGCAAGTGATTAAGAAAGATATTGCTGGTAGCAAAGCTATGCACACCCTTGTATTTCATGTTTGAAATTTGGAGCAGCAGTAATGGAGGTCATATATTTCCCTAAGGACTTTAGTGAAAAAATGTTGGAACTCAGAAGACAAACCATCAATGGGCATCAATGCCAAAATGATAGATAGGTCCCATGTCACATAGAAGCTGAAGCATGTAATGAACAATGTTATAAAAATGTAGCTTGCAGAGTTTTATATGCTCTCCATGATTAAATGTTAACAAACAATGTCAATACAGTACTTGATACTGTTGGTTTGTGACCTGATTGTTTAAGATGTCTTTGAGGACTGTAGCATCGAGCATTTTCTTTGTTTTTGTGCCTTTGAGTCAGTGTTGACTCCTGGTGACTGCCTGGGCTAGTCTTTGCAGTTTTCTTGGCAATGTTTTTGGAAGTGGTTTGCCATTGCTCCTTCCTAGAGCTGGAAGCGAGTGACTAGAGAGTGGACCCTAGCACCCACTTGTCTTTGTGCCCATCTAGCACTTTAGATCACTTAGTTTTGAACCAATGAGCAACATTACAACATTTTTGACACCAGCTTGTGGTTGTGGGAGAAGTAGGGAGTGGTGAGACTCTTACTGCACTGACTTTTCAAGGATCTGATGATTGAGGGAAATTTATCTGAGTTCAAGTAGCTAGATTAGCAATCCACAAGTGGCTTTGTTTAGAGTGACTGACATTAGAGAACCACTCTACAATCAGGACTGGGACACAGATACAATATCCTAGCCTATGCTGATCTTCAGATCATTTCCTGATACCACTAATGTTATAACACTGGCATTGTCCTCCTCAGCCACATGCTTTTTGTGAAGTCTTCCAGTGATGTATGGAGAGTTCTCTTATGGAAAAGCCCATTAGCTGATGTGCTGAAGGAAATAATTGGGAGACAGCTGCAATCAATGTTCAGGGAGAAGTTATATATAACTTAATGTATGACCTTATTTTAATGGAAATATAAGTGTAACTCTGAGGGTTTCTGAAGGTCTCTGAAGCAGTAGGAAGATGAAATAGTCAGGGTCACATGGGAAGTACAGGAATGACACCAGGCAAAAAAGAAGAACACTAGCACCACTTTTATAAGGCCACATCCTAGCAGGGACTATTCAGACAGCACTTTCAGTAGTTTGTTAGGGCAAGTAGAGAGCTTCTTTTGGGCAGGAAAAGAATGAAAGTGAAAATGGAGACACACAGAGAGAGAGAATTAATTCCTTAGGACAGGTACAGTAATGATGTAATACTCCATTTCTCTCCAGAATCTGAATTGGTGATACCACTATAGTTCTCAGTTTGGATATGCAGACTGTTTTGTTCATTACACAAGACTCAATTTGCTTTTCAAAAGTTAGACATAGAAAAGAAAGAGTATTCATTGTATTTTTGGAGCAAGGATAAATTATTATCATTGAGTGAACTATTGGCCTCAAATATTGTTGTATATATTATTGTTAAGAGAGGGTTAGGAGACACATTTGCTTTGGGAATGAGAGATCATTAAATATATTATTGTTAAGATCATTAAATATATTATTAGATCATTAAATATATTATTGTGAAGAGATCATTAAATATATTATTGTTAAGAGAGGGTTAGGAGACACATTTGCTTGGGAACGAGAGATCATGGTTTCTTGACTAAAGTTGTTTTGCTCCTTAGAACAAGAAATCATAGTTATCTCTTCTGTGCCTTTTGACAGCTTTCTCCAGTTTGCCTTTCTCTGTGTATGTACATAGTGCCATAATTACATAGGACTGTTAACTGCAATGGTCCAATAACTGAGTGCATATAATAATTTCTGCTTCTCAAATATGAGTCTGCCTAATCCTTCTCCACCAGAGTCATATTATTTCAAGTCTGATAGACTGGTGCAACTTTCTTCTGTGCCAGCTTCCCTCTTCCAGCTTCTTCTGACTGCCTCTCTCTGTGCCCACACTGCCACCTGCTCTTCAAATGTCAGCTTGCCAACCTTGCTGCCTGCCAAGCGTTCTCCACCTGGGCACCTTATTTCAACTTTGATAAACTACTTCTTCTTATGCCATTCTGGCCAAGAGCCAAATTCTGCCAGCCTGTTAGAACAGCTGGCATTTATCCTCATTTTGCCAATATTGTTATAGGGATATAAATCCTCTCAGGGCGACCCTTCAACTGTCTAATGTTGAATGCTGTCAGCAAGGCATAACCACTAAGCTGAAGTTTAAATTACACTGGGATATTACCACAAAATGCTATGCTGGCCAAGCTTGAAGCAGACATGCCCATTATGGCATCCAAAAAATAAGTGTTCAAAGAATGGTGGGGGAAACTTGTTTTATCTTTAAAATCTTGGTTTGGGGAATCCTAGTAATTGCATCTTCCCAAGGAGCCAATCAAAGTGCTGCCAGTCTGTTTTTCCAAGCTAATAATGTTAGAGTGCCAATTCAGGATTGGCTTGGGATACATTTAATTCTCAACCAGCAAGAACTGAATGGGTAAGCACACAGTCAAGTCTGTGAATGAGTGGGAATTGCTGAGTATTGCTAATTGTTTTATGGATTAGTGGGCAACTTTGTAGTTATCTCTCCAAATATGTATTGCTAACAAGGCTAGAAATGGGTTGGTAGCAAAGCCAATTTTGATTTGAGTTTCATTCACTTTCCCAGGCTCTTACCTTCTTTTAACTTTTTTCTCTCTTGTGTTTCACTTCTATAACCCAGCCACTGAGGTTAACCAGTGTAGCCCTAGTGCCAGTTCCAAGCCTGGATAAATGCTAGTCCTGCCAATACAAATGGAAATTCAATCCATCCCTCAATGTCTATGTATATTCTCATTAATCCAGGTCATGATTTTTAGAAATATTAAAAGATACTTATTAAAAACTTTCTCAAAAAAAGGCAACTGGACTCTTATTATTTGATGTAATTAATAAGAAAAAGTTTCATCCCCATAAATTACATCAAAAATAATTGATGTCTTTTTTGAGAAAGTATTTTTGCAGGGGTTTTTTTGCTTTTTTTTTTTTTCAATTTTGCCATAATCCATCCCTTAGTACTTTGAAACTAAACTCAAAGCTAATCAAGCTATGTGAGTGGAAAGGAGGAGAGGGGGTGGAAGTGTTCCCATTACATTTTTCATGACATGACTAGGACAGATTGAAGCCTCTACCTATTGCAGTGATTGAATGTGTACCATGCTTTCACTTTCAGGCTGCTTTTACATTAGCTGCTTTTCAAATTGCAAATTGGGGTGTTCTTTTTCTCTGTATTTGACTATCTCAACAGTTTTGTACTTTACTTTGCCAGACTGTTTCTATTGCTTTGGTCAATTCACATAGGACATTCCCAATAAGCAAAAATAATAATAGTATGGAAGGGACTCCTAGAAGGGGTCAAGCAGGTATATAACCCACCTAGCATCGAGAAATTAGGTGCTGGATCCTAGAGACAGCAAAGGTCTGCCCCAGTAAGACAAATTAATTTTCATTCTCCAGAAACCTGCCCTGAAGAGATCAAGTGTAGACCGTGTTCCCTGCCTAGCCTGGTATGTTATTGAGGACAGTGATGAGAAAGTCATTCCTGGAAGTGCCAAACTGTCAAGCAGCTATGTCAATCTTCCTATACTCAAAGAGATGGGCAGGAGAGGGGAGGGTTTTGTGTGTGTGTGAGTGAGTGACAGGGAAGATGGAGGATCAATCTTCGAAGAGTCCCAGCTGGCATGAGGAAGATGAGAGAGAGGAAAGGGAGGGGGATTGCCTGGAAGGAGAATCAGGAGTCTGAATCTCGGGAGAGATTCTTGAACGACTTTCACTTAATATATGCGTTTTACAATGAATGACTTTCACTTAATATATGCTTTTTACTTGAACGACTTTCACTTAATATATGCTTTTTACAATGCAAGAGAGAAGAACCATCGGCTCTGTTATGAGATTTCCCATGCAAGCTCATAGTCTTGTGAGTTTTCACTCGTTAACTAAATTACATTTTGTTAAAAAATTTTGCTTGTCTTGAGGAAACCTTGTGAACCGCGGTGCTCACAATTGGACATTTCTCAGGTCTGCACCGGATCATATATTGCTTTTTTGTTTGTTCAATTGGTTAAAGTGTAGGTTGTTATATTCCTAACTAATAAATTATATTCCCTAGAAATGATGTATTTTAGCATGCATAAAAATCCTTTGCAATAAAGAAGAAATTTCAAACATAGTTTTTACATACAAAAGAGTGGGAACATAATTATTACATTTTATTGTATTATTATTATATTTTTATCCTGCATTTTTTCTTCAACACCCAAAGATGAACTTTATGCTTTAATATTTTTATATATTATATGCTATACAATACCTTTAAAAGGACAAATTTCCATTATGGTCTGACAACATCCTTTGAGTTTATAGTTCTACTACAGAAATCCAATTCTTGAGGTTTAGGCCGCTGCACATTTATGTATTTAATTCATTGATAGGGCCACCCAGCATAAACAGTGTGATTCTGGGCAGTGTATAGAAAAAAAAATCAACAATAAAGCAAAAGAACCCCAGAGCATTAAAAACTACTTGAGAGTGAATCCTACAATATTATCCTTAGCTAATCAGCATTGTAAAACAGGGGTCTCAAACTGAAGTCATCAGAAGCAGCACAGTGGAAGTTACAATAAAGGTAAAGGTTACCCCTGCCTGTCATGACTGACTCTAGGAGGTGATGCTCATCTCCATTTCATAACCAGTGTTGTCCAAACACGCTTCCATTGTCATGTGGCCAGCATGACTATACACTGAGGCACATGTAACACTGCTACTTTCCATCAATGATGCTACCTATTTATCTACTTGCATTATTACATGCTTTTGAACTGCTAGGTTGGCATGAACTGAGGCAGGAATGGGAGCTCACCCTGTTATGCGGAGGCACTTGGGTGTTGAACTCAAGCTGCTGACCTTCTGGCCAAGAAACCCAGTATCATAACTGCTCAGCCACCACTGAAACTTTATGTATACATAAATCCCTACTAATGTATCACAGTATGCCATTAGACAGAAATTTAAATGATAACAGCAATAAAAACTGTAACAACTTCACTGCAAAATAGATATACTTGTGATGTAGAGTTATTTAAATGGTGTCATTTTTCACTAACCACAATATTTGGTTTTATTACTAAAGCAATATCTAATAATCTTTTTTAAAATCATGCCTTAAATGATATAGTCTAGGAACACTTCCCACTAATAGCCACCCCTCTGCTTTCCATACTTTTGTGCAGTGGAGATCTCATTTGTTTTCATGCTTAGTGGAATGCTCTTACCAAGTACAAAACCCCTCATGGTTGGTTATCTAAAGCCTATTCCTTTGATTCCTCTTAACTCCTTCCTAACACCAGACACTCCCATCCCACCTAGCCAAGACTCTCTTCTCCATTGACCCTGCCTGAAGAGCCTGATGTCATCTCAGAACTGATTAAGAGAGCAGTCAGAGATTCCTGGAGAGCAGTGCTACTTGGGTTAGAGTAGCTGGTCTTACTGTTCCTGAAAGATCTGTTGAGGCAAGCAGAGGTAAGCCAGTAGATTGTTTCACCATAGCAGGTGCTAAGTGCACAAAGACCTAAAGCAACATCTTTAGAACCTATAAATGATTGCTGTAGGCTACAGAAAATGACTTAGAGACTTATCCTGTGAGTTTGAAACCTCTGCATAAAGATTCTAGATAAGATTTGAAGCCTCAGTACTTTTTTGCTTGCTACTGGCCTTTCTTTAACTTGGTTTATTGACCTTTGACTTCACTCAGTTCTTCTTTCAAATAATCATAAGTCATATATCTGTTCTTGCTATTTCAGCACAGCATGCAAGGACTCTGCATTCTTCACAATGACAAAAATGACATTTGATATAAGTGGAGCTTTCCCACTTATGGCATTATTTCTGTATTCTGAAATTAAACACATATTCCTTTAAAGCTATTCTGACATGAGCACATTTGCCAATACTGCAACAGTTTAAACATTCTTATTATTGAATATTCTTATTATTCAAGAATACTGCTGTATTTTCAATATTATTTTTTCACATGGCAAATATTTGTTTATCCTCTAACGAAACATGTCTATTAGTACATGGACTTTCAGAGTGATAGTAGTACAGTGGAAGACATCTTTCAGTTAAAAAAGGGAAAGTAGTAAGTATGATAGCATTAACACAATTGGACTGAACATTCTCTAAAATAACTAATTAGACAACAGATATTCCCAAATGAACGTCAAATTAAAATAATGTAAGTATTCTTACACACATAAAAAAGTGATCTTTAATAAATACTAAGAAAGTATTCCCCCCAGTGAGGCACCACCTTGCTGTGGTTGGGGGGCTTGTGAGCTCTAATGAAGATGAGAGCTCTGCCAGAGGTTCAACCATACTGGACAGGTCTCATCAGAGGAGCCAGACGAAGAGT
>JANHZU010004193.1:22568-37050 GCA_032468055.1 Acrochordus granulatus | reverse complement strand
GGCAGTGCAAGACAGGGGGGCCTGGCGTAATGTAGTCCATGGGGTCGCGAAGAGTCGGACACGACTGCGTGACTGAAGAACAATAAAGTATTATTTACTATTTTATATGACAGTTTTTCTCACTATAAGCTTCAATTAAAGGCTGCATTACATAAATCATCATTTACATGAAGACTTTTATATCCCACCACACACTTGACTTCCTATTAATTTAAAGTTATAAATGATACATTACTTGAGAAGCAATATTATTTTCTTTTATTGTATATTTCACTGGGGAAAGCAGTGAAATATACAATAAAGTGAGACAATTACACAGAGATTGCAATGTTTCAACTTCATTTCCACATATGGACAATAATGCTAGGATATCTACGTTTGAACAAAATGATGATATTGATGTAAGCAGTTGGCCACAATGAGACTTATGATATCACTAAACATTCTTCCAATTTGAGCTCTTCTGGATGGCAAGTATAAGATGACTTTGAGCTTCACTCATCTTCCTAGCTTTCAACTCATAGGGCCAATGACATGTCTTAACTTTTCTCTATTGTGCTAAACGCAGTGTTAAACTATCCCTGCTATGCTATGGAGATTTCTTCTCTCAGACTCTCAGTAAATAGGTATTTAATTTTAAAATTCTGCACAACTGGAGTAGTTCTAAGAGCTACTAAGCTCTTGGTAATGAGTTAATATGTGCCAAGATAACAGTGATCTAAAAATATGAATAGGATGACAATACTACAAATTCCTCTTTCTCTGTGGCTTGCTTACTTCAATCACTCTTTGCCTTATTATTCCTTTTTTGTTTCTGTTGCATGACCTAACAAACATTGAATACTGCCATGAAGCTTCTCTATTAAAGCTGGACAATAGTTTCAATGCAAATTAAAAATAAGAAGAGATTGTGGAAGAAGGAGGGACTGAGCTGTCTGGGCCTGCTCCTTCCACTCTAACAGAAATAAGGAGTATCATCTTGATAAAGAGGAATAACTTCACTTGTAATGTCCCTAGCTGAAAAAATACACTCAGTTAATATAAATGAAAATAAATCTATTGGCAACAACCTGTTTTAGAAATTTCTACCACATTAAAAACTCACTGCTGCCAATTTCAATTTTTCTGAATAAATAAATTACCTAGGAAAGTTATGCCATTCTTTACCCTTGAGATTTTAATGACTACCAACAATGTTTCATAATTCAGAATAAATTTGATGTCTCTGAGGTTGCAGTACTATGAAGTTAGAACTTACAATTATTATTGGACTCTGTTATTTCACATCATGGTTAAAACATGTGTATAATATGTATCTTTTAGAGAACTTTGTTGTTGTTGTTCAGTCACTCAGTCATGTCCAACTCTTTGCAACCCCATGGACCATAGCATGTCAGGCCTCCCTGTCCTGCACTGCCTCCCAGAGTCCAGCCAAACCTACACCCATCAAGTCAATGATGCTTTATCCCATACCTCTTCCATTCTATTAGAAACTTAAAACCCTGTTTAAACTGCTATGTGTAACCTTGCTATGGGTTCTCATCTTCTCCCACCTCCTTTTTAGTAAGGTACATATGTCCTAACCATTCGTTTTCATTTTTAGATGGATTGAAAAAGCCTTCCAGATAAAAGGCAAAATGTTCCCAATAACATCTTGTAATTAATGTCCAGTTGCTTTATTATGCCCATTTTTGCACAAAACAGTCCCTTGATATCTCTGATTTTCTCTGATTTTCTTGAAGAGATCTCTAGACTTTCCTAGTCTATTGCTTTCTTCCATTTCTTTGCATTGCACTTAAGAAGGCCTTCTTATCTCTCCTTGCGATTCCCTGGAAATCTGCATTCAGTTGTGTATATCTTTCCCTTTCTCCCTTGCCTTTCACTTTCCATCTTTCTACTTTCCTCTATTTGTCAAGCCTCATCAGACAGCCACTTTGCTTTCTTACATTTATTTTTCTTTGGGATGGTTTTAGTAGCTACTTCCTATATAATGTTATGCACTTCCATCCATAGTTGTTCAGGCCTTCTGTCTACTAGATCTAATCCCTTAAATCTATTCCTCACCTCCACTGTATATTCATAAGGGATATCATTAAGGTCATACCTGAATGCCTAGTGGTTTTCCCTATTCCCTATTTTCTTCAATTTAAGCCTGAATTTTTCAATACAAAGTTCATGATTCTGATGTTCTGGCTATCTTTTGACTTCCTACTTTAGCATTCCAATCACTTATAATGTAAAGGATAGCTTTTCTTGATGTGAGTTCAAGAAGGTGTTGCAGATCTTCATAGAACCAGTCAGCTTCAGCCTTTTCAGCATCAGTGATTGGATCATAGATATGGAGAACTGTGATATTGGTTTCAAATGGAGAACATTCTGTCATTTTTGAGATTGTACCCCATTGCTGCTTTTCCCATTCTTTTATTTACTATGAGGGCTACTACTGGATTCTTGCCCACAGGAGAAGATATTGTGGTCTTCTGAATTAAATTCACCTATTCCCAACTATTTTAGTTCACTGATTGCCAAGATGTTAATGTCCAATCTTGCCACATCTCATGTTTGACCATGTCCAACTTATCTTGATTCATAGACCTTATATTCCAGATTCCTATGCAATATTGTTCTTTGCAGCATTGGACTTTCCTTTCACCACCAGATGCATCCACAGCTGAGTGTCCTTTCATGTTTGGCCTAGCTGCTTCACTTTTTCTGGAGTTTCTTGTAATTGCTCTATATTTTTTCATTGATTGAAATGAAAAGTGCTATGTGAGAGTGGTGATCTGAGGTATATAGCTGATTCCCCAGTGCTTTCCATGAACCACCCCCAATAGTTTGGGGGTGTTAATTGTAAATATTACAATTAATTGTAATATTTCATAAAACAGAAGGGGTACATTTGTTACATATGTGGGGAACAATAATCTTAAATGTATTTATTTGACTCCATTTAATTTAAACAGAAATTAAGTTCAAACAAATGTATTTTTTCCAGTTTTACCTATTTCTTTGTTGGACCTCTACTTACTTTCTGCAGTATAGCTCTTGGCATGCTATTCAAAGGTCAAGTGTGGTGCTCCTCCTGAAAGTACAAGGAATTTGAACCAGGAGAGGGAGGGAAGGAGGTTATATTATTTCAAAAGAATGCTATTTCAGTATAAGTTAGCTAGGCCACAGAGCAGGATATATTCCACAGCCTGATCAGAAAGTCTTGTTTAAAAATATTGCTATACAAAATAACAATGCTACGTTTCCTTAAGTTTTAATCCTATAAGAGAAAGATTGAAAGACATGAATTCTATTGATTTAAAAGCTATTTTGTGCTAGGTCTGGATTAATTACATCAATTATTTCTGCACTTTGGGTGCTAACACCATATCTTCAATTTCCTCAGTATCATTAGTCAGTGATCAGAGTTTTAATGAACCAAATTAACATGATAGATTTGCAGAAAGCTGCAGAATGAATATAGGGAACTAAGTATTCCTTCTAAAACAAGTGACTTGGTGAAAACACTGACAAGTAAGACAATCATTAATAATTACTTCATTAGATTATTGCTGCTGTTTGAAAGTAGTAATTGGAGGTTAGCAATCAGGATATTGGACTAGGGATCTTAAGTTTTATAACAATAATAAGATTAGTATGATAATGTCCTTAGAACAAATAATAAGTTTAGTACAGGGATATTCCTTAAAATATCTTAAACTTAGATAGATAGCCACATTTTCATGTCACTCTAAAGAAATCTAGGGTAAGTATTGCATTTGAATGTATGTTTTATTCTATCTAACCCAACAGAATGTTGGAAAGAAATTATGTAAATGGATTGGGAAT
The DNA here is from genome assembly GCA_032468055.1 of Acrochordus granulatus. Classification (NCBI taxonomy): domain Eukaryota; kingdom Metazoa; phylum Chordata; class Lepidosauria; order Squamata; family Acrochordidae; genus Acrochordus; species Acrochordus granulatus. Next base: position 33,213 of record JANHZU010004193.1, on the reverse strand, counting down.
CTGTTTTCTTGAATGTCTGTCCATCAACAGAATAACTTTCTAAAAACAGAATGGAACAGAACCAAATATGTAGTAGGAAAAGATGGCAGAAGAAAATAAAAATGATCAAATCCAGCTGGGATCTACGGAGAGAGAAAAATCTGGACAGGACATCCTTATGATGTCCAACAGTGACTGCTGGACAGTAGTTTGCAATATTGTCAACTGCTGCACTCTTAAAAGTTCTGTCATTTTTCCTAGTCACATGGTCCAGAGTAGGGCATGTGCAGTCCACCTTGTGCTTCCCAATGTGCACAAAGACACAGACCCGACATGAGATGGGCAGAAACAAACATGCAGAGACAACTAAGATATACACATTTTAATCAGACCCTAACAAATACAGACATTGAGCCAGATGCACACACAGATGTGTAGCCTGATTAATTACTGGAGATAAAATTCACATAGACAGAAACAACATGTTACTTTATGACACAGATGAAAATCCAGACAACTCCTACAGCTGTTGTTCATAAAGGAATTGGAAAGAGTTTCAGAAATCATGCTGTGCATGCTTTTCCCACATTGTCCTTTACTATGCTGTCTAGATGCAGTTTAAGCCAGACAGGTTTATTGCTGGACATTGATAGTTTATATGAGATGCTAATAACACAATGAGATAGTTTATAATTGGATGCAAACTAATTAGCCTGATGTTCTATTAAGTTATTTTCTCAATCACTCATCAAACAAAGACATGGCACAATGATATTCCTGTGAAAAATGTTAACTTAAATAGGGTTCTCTATCCAATTACACATTTCAAAATATTTTTGTTGGCTTATTTTGCTTTACTTCATATCATCTGCTTTTATCTTCTATTGCCACCAGCACAGTTGGCAAACCCCCTGTCAGGAAGGCCAATGGGAAATCATGAAGAAACTGTGGCCAGTTCATCCAGATTAGATTTAGCAGAAGGTGCTAATGGGAGTGGATGGGCAGACCTGCTTTCCGGAAGAATCATCTGTTCATCCCCTCTGGCATCATTGGCCAAAGCTTCTGGGTCATATGTCTCAAGGTCAACAAGCTAGGAGAAATCCAATCTGGCAAGCAAGTAAGTTTGTGGCCAGTGTGCCCTGCCTGCTCACCTTTATCCAGTTCTAGCAGTGCTGGCCAGCACATCTTGGCTTGCCTTCTCAGAATACAATGAGGAAGACCTTTATCCAGCCACTGCTGGAGAAATGCAAGAAGACAGAGCAGAACACCCTGGCCAAGAGTTTCTTCAGCCTTCAGTTTCTTCTTCTTCTGCCTTCAGTTTCTTCAGTTTCTTCTTCTTCTGCCTGTCCCTTTTGGTACCCAAGAGCTGAGCCTGCATTTTGCTGTGTTTGAAGAAAGAATAGTGTGGCCAGTTAACTGCCCCCCTACATTTCTCTAGGGTCTTTACTGAAGAAATCTTTATTGTTTTGCAGTGCAACTTTGCAGGGATTCACCCTTTCAAAATTTTCACAGCATCAATTCATCCTAATACGGGGAAAGCCAAAACAATATATTTAAATTGAATATATCAGTGCTTCCCCCTCCCAAACAAAATAGACTTTAAAAAACAGTTTTCATTGATGATCATTTTTTGTCACAGCCCTGCTGAGCAAAGTAAGAGAAAGAAAATTAATTAAAACATTACATGCACATGTCAGCTTGCAAGGAAATTGTTGCTTCAGGCTTTCCAGTTATTAACTCCTTGCATCTAGATGGCAAGCAATAGGGCTGTGTATTGTATATTCTCTTTGATGTCTCATATATATTTCTGTAGATATGTCACTGTGGGTAAATGATAGATAAAATTAATTTGTTACAATAAGGAGTCACAAAGTACATTATTTTTTCTTAATTATATTAATAAAAAAATCTGAAACACTAGAAGATTCTTTGGACAAACTCATTGGAAAAAAATAATTAGGAATTTTGTTTGCAGAACAAACTTGATTACTAAAGAATTATGCTGGACTTTAAGACAAATATTCCAAAACTGCTTTATGCATAAATGAATTGACCCTCTCATTCGTATCATTTTTTTCCAATAAAATATACTTGGAATATAAAGCAGATTATTTTTCCTTCTACACTGCTTTTAAATGGAAGGATATATTTTATAAAAAAGTTATCTCTGAATCTGGGATGGGTTAAAGTAAGGCTAGTTTATCTGCTCATTGATATTTTCAACCATTTTGTGTAGAGATGACAGTGGATGAAATTTTTCTTAAATTCATTTAAAATAAGATTAAATTTTATTTTTTATCTAAATAACATAATTAAGAGGAAAACAATAACAATGAATGCTAGAGAAATAGAGGTTTGTCAATTTAGGCAGAGGGCTTCACATCTAAAGGATGAAAACTTTATGCTTGTTGTATAATTAATCATATTGTATGTTGACAAATTATTTTTTCTAAATAGCAGTGTGCTTTCTAGTATTGCTGTTTTTATGTTAGACATAGTATCCATTGACTTTAACTATTATAAGTTTTGTTTGATTTATTTTTTTTATAAAAGCTTATGAAATCTGCATTTTAAAAAATAAAATGAATGAATGAAAACCAGAAATTGAAATAATTAGAATTTGTGAATCAGTAAAATACATTTGTCTAACTGCCTCAATGATTTAGAGGCATTATTATCTCACTCAAATGTTCTCTGCATATCTTTTGGTGCCTTTAACAGAGTATTTATATATGCTTTGAACATATAACCTAACAATGACAAGAAATTTCTTGTTGCAGTTTTGTTACTGAAACTAAGTTTTTGCTTTTTAAATAACCAGTAAGGATCAAACGCTTCTATTTACAGCCATGTTGTTAAAGAAAGTGCAGGTTTAAGAACAATAAATATAAAAAGGAATTATATATGATCAGCTAGTTGTCAGACTAAGCACAGGAGCTTATTCCACAAGCTTATTAATCTTTAAATATAAAAATACTTTGAAAGACAACTTTAGTGTAGGCAGTAATGGAATTAGCATGGAGCTTGTTACTTTGAACTTAAATGCAACATAACATCATGCTCATGTTTGACAAATAACATGCATAGTAAGAGCACATCAAAAGACTACTGCTGAGCCCTTTAAAATACTTTATGACTGATGCTTAATTAGAGATTAAAGTAACATAATGTGTAACCCTAGTTTATAACCTTCTATCACCCCAAGTATGTCTCATATCTTTTGTTTTCTTCACTAAGAATAGGGATGGGCAACTTATCCATGTTAATAAAACTCAGTGAAGTGTGGGAGAAAAGCAGAAAATATAGTTTTGAGCCATGGTGAAATATAAATAAATAGAAACTATAATGCAGGCCCTAAAAAGGTACTTTATTTATTTTAAAAAACCCACCACCCCAAACAACTTCAGAAAATACTGGCTACATGAAAGTGACACATATCAACCTGCCTACTACTTCCTTAAAGGTAAAGGTTTCCCTTGCAGTCATGGTCGATTCTAGGGAGTAGTGCTCATCTCCGATTCACAGCCAACGAAGCGTTTGTCCAAAGATGCTTCCATGGTCATGTGGCCAGCATGATTATATGTCAAGGCACATGGAATGCTGTTAACTTTTCCCACCAAAATAATGGTACCTATTTATCTATTTGCATTTTTACATGCTTTCGAACTGCTAGGTTGGCTGGAGCTGGAATAAGTAATGAGAGTTCATCCTGTTATGCAACTGTGCTTGGGTCTCAAACTGTTGAGCTGCTGACCTTCTGATTAAAAGCTCAGCATCTTAACTGCTTGGCCACTGTGCCCACTACTACTTCCCTCAGACCTCCAATAAATTTTACATTTAATCCCAGACAACTAAATGTATTGGTCTAATTTAGAAGAATATTCTAAGCAAAATTTATTGCTGGTCAGTAGAGTTGCTTTATGTAAATTAATTTTTTAGAAAAATGATTGAAGTAATTGTTCTATGAGATACTTTATATGAGGCCTAAACAGTTGAATCAATATCAAAAGGGAGAAATAAATTGATATTATTTAAAAATAATCAAATGTTTTCGATTTGAAAAAATTATCTGTTAAGTCCAAGTATCTTTACAAGAGTAAAATAAGGATTTAGTAAGAGTTATAAATGTCTGGAGAGGGAATGAAATAGGTCACATGTGATTCAAGTAGCTGATGTTGAGTTTAATATATTGTACCTTCTGGAAATACTTAACAAGAAGTAGAACATGAAATATTTATGGAAAACTGTTTTGTTTCCTTAAGTAAATAAATTTGAGTAGAAATTAAATGATAAATCTTATTGTTCAGCTTATTCACCTGATTCCTAAATAAAACAATATTGAGATATAAATAGGCCAAGTGATCCATCAGTCAAATTTATCAAACCCATAAAATATGTTAATCAGTTTAATCAAAAGTTAAAGTTATATACTTCAGGGCACTATCTTTATATGAAGAAAAAATGGCAAGAGAATTCATTATCTCTACTCCTGATCAGAGTAATTGTTCAGATATAGGCAAGTATTTTGCTATGTACAGTACATACATAGCAATTGTTCTTTCTAAAAGTTATTGTTAAAATAAAGCACTTATGAAAACATTTTATCATGCTTATGGACACTAAAAATGCCTCCCCAAAAATGTTGACAAAATGAAATACCACAAAAACAAACAGTAATATTATTTAAATGAAAAAATAAATGTTCAGTCTCAAATTAAAAATATCAAAATGAAGGATAACAATACCCACAAAATTTACTCATCCATTGAAAAGTCAAAAGTGAATGATTGTGGTCAGAAGATATGAGCCTGAGATCAGATGGGTCCTTCACATTAAAAAACAGGAGGAGCTGCAGGATATGGTTAAAAAAGGATGGCAACCACTATCAAAGCATGTCTTAATGCACTTTGCAGATAACTCTAATACCAATGTATAGATGCAATTGTCCTTTCAATAGAGAAATGGCTGCCAGTCACTCCATAGGGTACACAGGTAGAGAAAAAAAAAACATCAGATTTGAAATCCGGGACTCTGAGACAGAGAGTGTGCTTCATATTGGCAATTATTGATTTTTTTAAATTAGAATTCTCCTAGTATCTATAATAAAAATAATTATTATAATAATTATTATAGAGCTATGACCTGAAACTCTGTTAGCTTCAAGGTATGTAATGGTCTGGATGACATATTAATGAGTAATGAAGTATTTTCTTTCTTGGGAAGGAATTCCCAATGATTAAAACAATTCCTTTTAATCATTCCTATGATTAAAACAAAAAAGAAAGGTTAACAAGATTAACAAATACTTCCTCTTACCCTGACTTTTAAATCTTGGATTCTTTCATTTAATTACAGTCCTTTTAGATACCTCTGCATTGATGGTAACGGCTTAGACATTCAGACAGATTTATAAATTCATGCAATCCATATTTTCTTTGAAATGATTGGAAGGAAAGTCTAGTCTTCTGGGATAACATTAGAAAATGCTGTCTTTCTATGGAGCATAATTGACATGGTTTTTCACAATAACTAACAATGAAATTAGAATAGAGATAAATAGGCAGTAATAAACTTGATGTAATACTGACAAAGATTTGTTGTTCTGTATGAGCTGTTATCATTTTTTATCTTGCAGAAAATAGATGGCTTATACAAGCTGAAAATCTCATCTCATCTTGTAAATATTAATGGGCCACAACCAAGCTAAACCAGTAATCGTAAGAATACAATTAAACAGCAAGTAGTTGATGAAATAAACTGTATACAACTGGAAATAAAATGGGTAGAAGCATTTTTTATTACTAGAATCACACTTTTTCCCTTTGCCTTATATATGAACTGTTGCAGTTATATCCATTTATAAAACCCAAGATCTCATTGCTGAATCAGAACAAACTCTAAACTACAGGCCAGTGGAAATTAAAAAAATATTTAAAAGATAAGTTAATTTTATGTTTTATCAAGTAACTTATCTGCAAAAGCTGAAAAAAGTTTGGGAAAAAGCAGTGCGTCATTAAATGGTCTATACAATCTCTCAATGCACACATTCTCTTCATAAGGTAAAAGCTGGGCCAAAAGTAGCTCAGATTCAACAATGCCTATAATGAGTCAGTATTGACAAAGTAAATTAGCTTTTTTAAAGTTTTCAGACAGAAATCTTTTATTCATTTTGTATGGATAAGCAATTCCATAAATACATTATTTATGGATAACCCTGTTAGCCTTTTTGGTTGGCTGATGAACTAAAAAGTCTGCTCAGAAAGGAAGATTATTTGGAAAAAAGAAAATGTCCATATGCTTTAAAAACAGACTGAAGAAGAAAATATATCCAGATGGTGGCTGTGACCACAGAAGTCTTATAATTACTTCTTGGGATATATATTGATGGATGACTGTTCTAATCAAAGCTATTGGAGCAGATACACAATGCTAAATTTTCTGGTTCTGCTATCCCAATTCCTAGAAAACAAAACTGTAAATTTAAGCTAATTTTTTTTCAGTACCATTGTAACTTTGAACAGTCACTAAACAAATGGTCATATGTCAAGGACTACCTGTATGAAAGACCGAAGTACTACATCTTGACATTATAGCATACATTTCATCATTTTTATATAATTGCACTTTGTATCAATGCCTGTTATAAAAGGGATATGGGACATGGTGTTCAGGCTGGATTTCCTTAAATTAAGCATGGTCGAAAGAGGGAAAATACACAGAGGTATTAAGCGATAAAACTCTTAAAAGTTATGTTAAATAAAAAGAAAGGTATGCTCAAGGTCATTTTTTTTCTTCATTTTGTTAAAAATGCTTAATTTTAACAAGTGGAGTGATGAAGTGGTATATAATCCTATAACAGGAAATAAAAGTAGTCTACCAAAGTACTTCTTAACTTATGGAAATTGTTATTAAAGTGGTTATTATAAGGCAAACTAGAAATAGTATCCTGAAGATTAGCATATGAAGGAACAAAGATGGTGAAGAAAGATACCATTTTTGGCAATGTATCAAATCTTGTTTACCTGAATCACTCCTTCAAAAGATTGGTTTTCTGAAGACTGATCCCAAGATATTCCCAAGATAAGTTGTCTCTAGTATGATCTCTACCACTTGCAACTTATTCCATGACTGTCCAGGCCCAAATATGAAGCAGGTTTATGTCATGACCAAATATGGGAAATTACCAACATTTATTTTTAGAAGAGTTATACCCAAAGTTCTTTCAAGGCTGCCAAGAGGCCTTCCTAGATATTTGATAACTATCATCCACTTACTAACCTTCCCTTTGTGCCTGATAGGGATTCAACTGCATAAGACTGTAGAGGAAACATTTATCAAGATCATTTTCAGCCAGCATTCAGATCTATAACAAATATAAATCTGAGTCCATGGAAAGTAACCTGGTAAGTAACAAGTATTAGTAGAATAAAGAGAGCTGCTAGGTAGAATGTTAGTAAGATTCTGTACCACATATTATTTTAAAATATGAAGTGTCAACAAGGAAGATCTTAATATGTTGTGAGGTAAATGTGATAGAACGCAACATTCTTCCACAGATTAAACAAGTTGCTTCTAATAAAAACTTATGATACTCATAAAATGAGTTGTCTCAGATGACAAACAAGAAGTTTCTCACCAAAGGAAACAGATTCTCTCAAAAGTTCTCCCTAAACATTAGAAATTGAAAAATTTCCAGGCATAAAAACAGAGATGAATGTAAAAAGGTAGCCACAAAAATAAAAAGTTGGATCTGACCAATCTAAGGGACAATATCAAAGTAGCTGTGCATATCAAACATTCCTGCCTTTTTCTTCCGTCACTACTGCCATCTTAGACAAATTTGGATCACAATAATGCATTAGTAGTTTCTTTTGAATCTTATAACAGTAAAATAGTGTTATACTGTATATGGCTCTTGATCTCATGTTTGGAATCAAAATACATTTGTGTCAATCCTGCAGGCAGAGCTGATCCTTGTTAAGGATCAGGGGAATAAATTAAAGTTGTGCTTCAACAGTATGTTGATCAGAGTCATTGCTGTGAGAAGGGTGGCCATATGAGTCATTTATATAAATAAACACTATATTCCTACATGCCAAGAAAAAAGATATTTACCAATGGCAGTGCTTTGTGCTACTGCTGGTACCTTAAATTATATTTGTAATCTTAAATTAGGTATTCTGAGAAGAACTCATCTGATAACTGAGATAAAAAAATATAATTGCATTAATATAAATGCATTGATCTTGTAGACTTTGTTGAATATAAATAAATCTTTCTCAATTCCATTTTATTTTATATCCATTTTATTCAGTCAATCAATAGCAAAATACACTAAGGTAAATTAAATAAATAGATAAAATAGTAGCATAAGTCTATTTTTTAAAAAAAATGTTTTGCTGGTCATTGACTCAATAAACTATTCTCTCTTTTCTCTCCTCTTGGTCCTCTTTATTTGTTTGCTTAGAATCTAGCCTAAGATTCTTAGAGGATTTATGTGAACAGTAAAGAACTGTTAATTTTTGACATTTTAGATGGTTCTAGCTAAAGTAGTATGTATTCGTTCTGTTTGTTCCTGATAATCCAATATAACTGATAGTCATTTTTGGATAAGAAAAGATTTTTTTTACAGAATTAGAATTCAAAGCCATCCTTTGGCAAAGCAGTTATTACAAATGGCTCAGCATGGACCATCACTGTAGCTTACCACTTTTGAAGTAGAATTTGTTGATTTTGCCATGGCAGTGTTCAGATATTCATACATGCTCTCGCCCTTTTAAAGCAATTCAAATGCACTTGATCTGTATCTCTTTTATCAAATACGAACTGGCTATTTTCAGGCACATATCACCATTTTACCAAATAACACAGAAATAATTTTCTAGATTTTTATATTTATTGTTTTGTTAAGGGTGCCATGCATATTTATGTTGAAAGCTTCTAATGATTTTTGTCCTTACACTTTGTTTATGACCATTTATTCACCATTCTATATAAATACTTAATCAGATTTATTTACATTTTAAAGCTACTCTTACATGCTGGTAAAAATGATTCTATTACGATTATATGAAAACAAATTTTATCTTCCCAAAGTATTAAAATAATTTGCTATAAATCTAAAATGTTTGCAAGAAAATTGGTATACAGTTAACAACATACAAAATAAGGTGTGTCATAATCATATAAAATGCAGTAAGTGCACATATAATGTGTGTGTGTGTGTTGACTTGGAATCACAAAAATGACAACTCCATTATTTGGCAAATTTACTCATTTTCTTTATGTAAAATGAATAACATGTAATAAAGTAGTTTCTCAGGAAGTGCAATTTCAGTAATGAAGAACAAAAAATGAATATAATAGATAGTTTATTAACAGTTGGTCATGTTCAAAAGAAAACAATGCCTTCTCATTCTTTTCCAGAATAATAAAAGAAAGTAGCAGAAAAGAATAAAATGCATGTGAAAAACTAATAAGAAATGGATCACTAGAAGAAACTTAAGCCAAATTTCAAATTCATTATAATATGGTTAAGGTTACTTGCCCCTTTCCTGAAGACACAGGGGGGGGGTGAAAAAAAAACCTCTCCCCAAATCTTCATATAGCAGGTGAAAATATACAACAGTAAAAATGAAAATTCAGTCATATTCAGTAGTTTATGGAGACACAATACCTGAGACCTAGGGCGTCCTAGCCATACGACATTTTCTTCACTAAATTAGAGTTTTCTGAATTAATGAATTGGTTACAATATTCAGACCATTCTCCTGTAAGACTTGTTTATGTCCATGCCTGGCTTCCTCAACACTTGATTGGAGAAAAGCTTTTAATCTACCAAATCATGAGACTGAACTTTCTGATATACAGAATATTATCAGAATGGCCAACTCTTTTTATCAGCTTTGGCAATTCTGGCAGGGACTGTCTTAAGTCTTCTGTTTATGTCATGAAAAGCAAATGTTTATCCCAGTTTTACTTGCAGATACAGTACGGCCAGATATAGGATACAAGATAGAATGTTGATTATTGTTAACTTCTCCAGTGATTTTCCTTTTTCCAGTTGGATAAGCCCATCTGGATTTCTGTTCTGTGCTAAAGGAAAAACCTGATCCTCTTTCTGAGTAAATCACATCAGCAAGGAGTGTCTGCAGATTTAATGCATAAAAGCATAAAAGTTACTCTAGTGAAGTAGTAGTTGCTATCTTATTTATATCAGGTCTGTACAAATAAGCTCCATCTCTGCTGTCAGACCTTGAGTCAAGTTTATTTATTAAATTTAGGTACCGCCCATCTCACAGAGTGAATCTGAGTGGTTTACTGAGTTATTGTTCAAACAGAGAAGAAACTTAGTTTTTCAATCTGGAAAGTCAAGAGGGAAGAAAGGAAGAGATACAGTGGAGCCTCACAAGACGAGACTAATACGTTCCGGAAGAATGCTCTTAGCGCGAAATGCTCTTAAAGCAAAATGAGATTTCCCATTGAAAACAACAGAAAATCAGATGATTCATGTCCCCAAAAATATTCACCAAAAAAACATTTTCAATGGTATTTGATGTCAAAATGATTGTCCCTAACATCTGAAAAGCCCCCAGTGAGGCAACATCTTGCTGTGGTTGGGGGGCTTGTGTGCTCTGAAGAAGATGAGAGCTCTGCCAGAGGTTCA